>JADRCH010000061.1:115681-190656 GCA_019843965.1 Rhynchomys soricoides | reverse complement strand
CAGCGCTGATGAGGAATGACCCCATGAATGTTACATGCTTTGAGCAGCGCACCCAACATAACTTCCGAGTCCCCACACTGCTTACTTTCAGCCTCATGAGCCTTCAGTAACGACACAGGCATGGTGCCTTGTCTGACATCCCAAATACTCAACATTCCATCCTGGCCCCCAGTAGCTACAACATGCTGCTGATCTGGATGTCTGTCAACACAGTGGAGTGGCACCCGGTCACCAGTCCTTTTAAAGAAGACAGGACAATATCAAAGATGTGGTAAAGAACAATTTATCTTTGCCTAATAAGAAACATTTCATTCTACTAACTAAATGATAAAGTTATGTGGCTAGAGATACTAAATCTTAGTGAAAACAAAAATTTTCAACTAAAATGTATTTATGAATAATAAAAGTTTATAATTAAAGGCTAACAATTATTGTTCAGTTTGGAAACACAGGAGACAAAATAACATAATGCTAAGATGTGTAAGAAATATTTCTATTAAAAAGTATGTGCCAAGCAGGAGAGCTGGCTCAGCAGTTATGGGCAGGGACTATTTCAGAAGACCAGAGTTCATGCACCCACATCAGGGGCTCACAATCATCTGTAAGTCCAGTTCCAGGAGCATCCTATAACCTGTCCTGTGGGTACCTGCAATCACATGCACATAGCCGAGCCATACCAATATATGGTTTACACAGCAACCATCCTTTATGCCTATTCTTAATTAGTTCATATAAATTTTTCCAGTCTGATATTACATTCTGGTTTCTTAAGAAAGCAGCAAAGATTGCACATCTAGAAAACTCAAGAAAAATGACCCTAAATTGTATTTTATCTGCAAGCACATGTATTTTTTAACCCACTATCATATAATCATTTGATAAACAGAAACAAATTCTCTGTTAAACAATATGTTCGTCGAAGACATAAAGGCTCTGAATCAATACAACAAGTACTTGTTAAATATAAGATGGTAGAATCAACCCCCTTGCGTTATCTTTGCTTTCTCAGTATAATCATGGATCAGTGTTTCTGAAATTCATTAAAACACAAAGCTGGGGGACTAGAGAGACATGGCTCAGCAGTTATGAGCACTGGGTGCTCTTCCAGAGGTTCAATCCCAACACCCCCTTGGCAATTTATAACTGTCTGTAACTCCAGTCCTAGCGGACCAAGGCCCTCTACTGGTCTCTGGGGCACTACATTCATGTGGAGCATAGATATACAAGCAGTCAAAAACACTCATACAAATAAAATAAAAATACCAAGTTGGCTGCAATAACTAATTAAAATTTTTATCATACTACTGAGATGACAAAACTTACAGTGATAATATCTGACAGGGTTCACTTCCTTGTTGTCTGAAATCCCATATTTTTAACTGTCCAATTGAATTTACTGTAACAATCTCAGGAGTTCGAAGGAAGGTGACAGCGTGGAGTGTACTTCGGTCTGCATTATCTGCAAGTTTTAAAAATGTGTTAACAGGCTCCTTTTAAAGACATTTCCAGCCCGGTGGTGGCAGCACATGCCTTCAGTCCCAGTGCTCAGAAGGCAGAGGCAGGCAGATCTCTGTGAGCTTAAGGCCAGCCTGGTCTACAGAGTGAGTTCCAGGACAGCCATGGGTACACAGAAAAACCCTGTCTTATAATACAAAAATAAGAAAACAAAAGGAAACCACATTCCCACTACTGGTTGAAATATTATAAATACAGTTTCTAATGACTCAGCATAGTTTTTAATGGAGAAATATAAAAATATATGTCTAGACAATCTCTGCTAGTCTCTGGTAGAAAGCTTCACTCACAGGTCATCTGTTTTCTAAATTCAGGGCTGATTGGCCTTTTTTTTTTTTTTTTTTTAATCCTTGTAAGATTGCTATACTGAATACTTCCTTCCTTCTTTTCCTCCTGCCTTCAGCTTCCCTAGTGATGGAATTATAGGTGTGTATCACTCCAACAGGCACTGTCTGAAATAGCTGTTCAAGCCCCTGTATATCCAATCTCAGCTAGGCTAGTACTTGACAAAAAACTTCCTACCCAGTGACAGTACAAAGCTTTCTGTAAGTCTATACCGTCTGAAATTAATCTGGAGTGATGGAACCTAAGCTTTGAAGTAGCCTTTTGTCAGTGATTATTATCTAAAATTTTATGAGGTTTATTCTTTTGAAGGATTCTGATAGCCTTTGCAAAGTTTAGTCCAGAGATAGTCCTGGCAAACCAGGAAGAAAGAAGTCTCCTTTAGCTGAGAATTGCTTATGTGATGGTCTTTTCCAGACAACCCTAGGTCTGACAAGAAATTTTGGTATGCAGAAATTGACTTGATAAAGATGCCTTTTGTGTAACAATAAAAAGAGCTTGAGGCTGGAACTGGGAGAAAGCAGAGCAGGGAGTCAGAGTGAGAGCCACTGTGGCAGAGGAGTCAGGACCAATCTTGATGGCTAGCTCAGGAGACTGCCCCAAAGCAAAAAGCTAACAGGTTTATACAATACAGATGTCTCTGTGTCTTTATTATTAAACCGCAAGTGGGACTCCCAAAAGCCCCTCAAATCCATCCATCTTTACCTTCATCAGCAGCTTCCTCACCTACACCCTTCATGACTGCTAAAATGGTCTTTAGGAAGTTTTGAGCCAGGATTTCACTATGCTGTTCAGGCTCACCTTGAATTTAGTATCCTCCTACCTCATCTTCCAGACTGCTGAGATTACAGGAGTATGCCCCATACCTTCCTTTAATAATGATTCTTTTCTTGACTTTCCTAAGTGTTTAGACTTAAGAAACATGATAGATACTTCCAAACTTAAATTTGTGCCACTTCTGTAGATTGTTAGCAGACAACAGCCCTTAGCAATTAAGCGAATGTTTTAACTCAGAAATTAAGCAATTAGAACAAAGAACACAAACTGATGTTTTGGTGCAGACCCTGGAGATTCTGATCCAACAGGTCTAGGGTGGGGAACCTAGAATCTCCTCAGGCAAGTCTTAGTGAAGCACAGTTAAGAACCATCTCACTGGAAAACTAGTCTAAACCACTGGCATCTGACATTCCCTGCGCAAAGACTTTCAAGAGCAATTTGTTTACCACATAGAGATTCCTAGCTTCTGTTGCTATGCATTCAATCATGCATGCAATATGCAATCGATCTCAATTTCCCTTTCTGGCCTCACCTTTCATCTCTCCAGTAACAAATATCTAATGTCAGCTCACAGTAAACTTTGTCATTTGCTGTTTAGTTTTACCATCTCCATGTGAGTCCCCATTTTCTAGTGTGTCACACATTAGTATTATTTATTGTATAAAATCGATAATATACTAATTGCCACTTGTTCCCTCATTACATAATTCCTTTTAGCTAAAACAAAACACTACCACCTACTACATCTTTCTGCTCTGTTACAAATCATTTACACTGGACTACCCACACACACTATCTTATGTAAGGATCCTGCCAAGTGCAATTTTTACACCCTTCAAACTTTTAAGATCATGTTTACTTAGTTCAATTACTATGTAATGGATAGAAGGAATAGGGCTCCTCACCTATCGTTCTGACAGCCTCCTTGTGATCAACTCTGAAGAGATTTATCCGGCCATCCTCTCCGACTGTAACAATTTCTGGGTTCCCGCATACAATCCCCGTACATGGTGCACTGCTATAGGAAGGGCTGCCAGGACCTGTATGGTAATGAGCTGCAGGCCACTGCTGACTGACGGATAGAGTCTAGGCATCAGAAATGAGCACGCTTTGATCAGAGCAAAGTTCTAATGAAAGAGCCCTTCTCTGCAGGGATTCTTTGAGACAGGACTTACAAGTGTTGGGACTGTAGGTGAGCCATGCCTACCTAATAATAGTATACTTTTCACTTTATTTCATGTCCTTCTAGAAGAAAGAACAAGTCTCCTTGTCCTCTGTGTTTGAGCATGCTCATGTTTAGAAACTACTTCCCTTATTTTTGTACATTCTGAATAGACTCAGTACCTTCATCTCAAACTAATGATTTTTGTTACCAAATAGCTGAATGTCTAATTTCCACAGAAGCAAATGTAAACATGATTGTAGTAATACAGGGTCGGGGCTGAAGCCAGGCTAGTCTTGAGCTACTTTTCTCTCAGCTCTGGAAATGTGGAAGCTCCAGGAGTATGCCCAGTGACTGACTCTCTTTATGTTAAAGACTATAAAACGCTGTGCACTTATTAATACAATCATCTGTAAGCCTCCTCAGAAACAGTTAAAAGTACAAATTTACTTTAACAACAAAGTCCTTACCTGGCTATTTGGATGGTGAAGAAAAACTGTTACACACCCCGTTGACGAAGCAGCTACAATTCTTTCCTGGTCAAAAAACTAAACAGAGTTACATTATCAGAGATTGCTTGAGAACACTTACGGGGAAGTCCACTGGTTCAACTTGACTAATGGCAAGCCCTGCATGTTGACTAATGGCAAGCCCTGCATGAATTTTAAAAAGCAAATAGCTTATATATACCCTTAGAAAATGAAATGTGTTAACATCTGAAAGTAAAAATTTTTATACAAATTAGGAGTATTTTCATGAAGGATAAATAGTAAACTTAAAATTTTACTAATTTTTTATCTTGGGCTACAATAATAAAAGTTTGGAAATATTCCATTTCTAAGTATAGACAACTTTTTACCAAATAAAATACAGGGCATCTGAATTCATACAGAGGTTTTTTTGTTTTTTTTTTTTTTGATTGAGGTGAGCTCCTGGTGGTGGTCTCTGTTGCCCAAACTCATCTTGACCTCCTGTTATTTCAGTTTCCTAAGTAGCTAGGATTACAAGCATCTATCTCTAGCCCAGCCTTGAAAATTTATAATGGTTTACATTTTGATAAGCCTTTAAAATGGAAACGCTAATTTCTACCAAGTTAAAGACTCTTGTAAGAACAACCCCGCAAAAAGACACCAATCCCATCTATCTCTGATCAGTGAAGGAGTGAATACTACTTAAGGATGGGGATATATACACGCAAAGCAGAGAGCACTTCCCTAGCACTCATGAGTCCTGAGATTATCTTCATCCCAACGCACAATGATAAACCTGACTCACAGACTTGTAGTAAAAATTAGCATACCTGTAAAAAAACTCACCAAACAGCATTTGGCACATAGATGGAAAAATATTGTTATTTAAGATAAGGTCTTGCTATGTAGCCCAGGCTGGTCTTGAGATCCCTCCTGCCTCTGCATCCCAATGACTGGAATTAGAGGCTTGTACCACCATGTCCCGTTTGGGCAATTCATTTTAGAAGTGGTTTACCTGAATTCCATTTCCCAGCCCCACTTCTGTGACTAAGTGCCTAAACAATGATGTGGCAAATTTAAACTCATTGAGATTAGTTCTGTAAATCAGGGGTGAGGGTAGACAAACTATAAGGTGCCTTGTTACCTCTAAATGTAGTCTCAAATTTCCAAAGTTAGCTTTGGCAGACAACTCAGATTTACCTGTAAATCCATGACATCCCCATGATGTCTAATATCGCACAGTAATTGGTGGTCTCCTTCAAACCCTCCGTCAGAATCCATGTTTCCAAAATCTCCAATGGACCACAGTGAAACGCAATTTTCCTGCAAAGCAGAGTTTTATCTTGAAGTGACGAAAATGTCAACTCTAGGAAAGTAGATTCAGATTGCCTTTCGGGCGACCTTGCTTCAATAGCATCTCAGACACACGATGTGGTTAGAACTGAAAAGATCAGAGATATGGCAAACTTCGGACGGTATGACTACAGACTTGGTGAGGGTTTAAAACTAGATCCGAGGCTGAGACACATCACCGGGGTTCTCAAGAGGCTGGCAGCCAAGCCAGACTGGCAAGCTCGCTTTCGCGCGCCAGCGCGGGGGGCGTGGAGCAGAGCAGCCGGGGCCCGCCCAAGCCCAAATACCTCATTGTCCCAGGAACCCGTGGCGAAGGTCTCTGCGGTCTGCAGGCTCCCGGAAGGCACAGGCCGCCAGCGGGTTTTGCTAATTTTCTGAGACACGAACTTAGCATAAATTTCCTCCATGCTGAAATCAGCAAGAAGGTGCAGCAGAAAGCACACAGCGCGCTCCTCAGGCCCGCCCCTTCCTGCGCAGTTCTGATTGGATGAGACCTCTTGAGGGAGACGGTGGCTGCAGACAGCCAATTCTCGTCAGCAGGAGGACACGCCAGCCCTGGGCTGAAAGAGTTTGTGATGTTCATTCATGCACGCAGCTCTGAACAAGGACCCAAACCCTTTGGCAATAAGACACACTTCTGATGCCAAGTCAGTCTAGGAACACTGACAATATATTTGTGCAATAACTGGGTAATTCCAGAAGAATTTACTTTAAAAAATTAGTTTTTTTGTTCTTTTAAAAAACATTATTATAAAAATGTTGCAAATAAAAAAAAATCATCATACATCGAAACTTAACTGACCCCAAAGACTAAACAGTCCAATGTACTTTTGTACTGTTAGTACAGCCATTCTGAAGCTGTGGAGTTTCATGTTGAAATTTATACTTTTACTATCTAATATGTATTTTATTATCGAATGTATTTTATGCAATTATCCATCACCAAAACCAAACGCTTCATTACAGATTTAGAATTCAGAAAACAATTATCTTTCTTCTTCTTTGATAACTCATTTTTAAAAAATTATTTTTAATTTTTTAAAAGAGATTTTAAAAGTTTGTTTTATGTGTATGAATGTTTTGTTTGCATGTGTGTGTGTGTGTGCTGCATGTGTTCATGCCTGTTGGTAAGGCCAACAGAGGGGTTGAAGTTCCTGGAGCTTGAGTTACTGAAGGTTATGATCTGCCGTGTAGGTGCTGGGGATGAACTCAAGTTCTCTGGAGGAGCAGTATGTATTTTCAACTGCTGAGCCATCTCTCTAGCCCTTAAAAACAACTTTATTTTTACTATTTTAATTATTCATATGTATGTATGTGCAAGTGAGGGCAAGTGCCCGATGATCTGAATGTCCTGGACTGGAGTTATAGGCAGGTGGGAGCCATACCCTGTGGGTGCTGAGAAACCAACTCTAGCCCTCTGCAAGAACAGCAAATAGTTTTCAACTGCTGAGCCATCTCTCTAACCCTGACAGAGAAAAACCTAAGAGTAAAAGTTAAAAAAGAATGCAGGAGGACATATCTTGCACCAGCTCTATGCACTTAGTTGTACTTCATCGTACATAAAAAATACTTTAAAAACCCTTAGGGATGGGGCTGGGGAGATGGCTCAGTGGTTAAGAGCACTGGCTGCTCTTCCAAAGGTCCTGAGTTCAATTCTCAGCAACCACAACCATCTGTAATGGGATCAGATGCCCTCTTCTGGTGTGTCTGAAGACAGCTATTGTGTACTTACATACATAAAATAAAATTTATATATACATGTGTATGTATGTATGTATAACCCTTAGGCTGGAGAGATTGCTTAACTACTAACAGCACTTGTTTCTTCCACAGGGTCTGGGTTCAGTTCCCAGCACCTACATCACCGGTGGATCACAACCATCCATTGGTACACATAAGGTGCACATACATGCAGGCAAAACATGACCGGGAAGGGTGGCACATACCTTTAATCTCTCTGAGACACCGGTAGATCTCTGTGAGTTCCAGACCAGCCTGGTCTACACATAATGAGTTTCAGAACGACCATAGCTACATAGTAAAACTCTGTCTCAAAAACAAAACAACAAAACATCCATATTCATAAAATAAACCTAAAAAAATGCTTAACATCCTCAGCTAGGACTGAGTGTGTAGTTCCATATTAGGATTCTAGGTCCTGGGTCATATCCCAAGTAAAAAAAAAAGGACCCTTAAATTATCCTGGAAGTATCTTCATTAAGGTACCAACTTAATATCTTCCTCTTCTGATTCAGAGTACACACACACACACACACACACACACAGGGGGGAGCCTGGAATTAGAATTTGTAACTCTAGTTTTAGTTTTAATTTAAAAAGATTTATGCATATGAATGTTTGCCTGCACATATATGTGTGCACCACATGCTTGCCTGGTACTCAAGAAGGTAAAAAGAGGGCCTCGGATTCCCCCTGTAACTGGAGTTACAAAGGGTTGTCAACCATCACGTGGGTGCTGGGTATTGAACCCAGTATCCTCTGGAAGAGCAGTCAGTGCTCTCTACTGCTGACCCATCTCTCCAGGCCCTTTGACTTTAGTGTTTTTCTTGCTTTGTAAACCTAGTCAGTTCATTTATACACATAATTAACAGTGAGTTTGTTGAGAACTGTGCTACCAGGCCACAAACCCCAGTTCTATATTGTGTTTGTGCTCTTGGTAACACCTATCATATCCCTCTTCTCCTACTTTGCATAATCCTTCAATATCCATGTGTGCCTTTTCCTGATGACTCCAGTCCATGTTGTTCTAGCTAAACCCAGCAGCACCATCATCTAGGTCATTAATGGCACTTAAGAGTTTTCTTTCGCCGGGCAGTGGTAGCACACGCCTTTAATCCCAGCACTTGGGAGGCAGAGGCAGGTGGATTTCTGAGTTCGAGGCCAGCCTGGTCTACAGAGTGAGTTCCAGGACAGCCAGGGCTACACAGAGAAACCCTGTCTCGAAAAACCAAAAAAAAAAAAAAAAAAAAAAAAAAAAAAGTTTTCTTGCTGTTGTTAATGGTGCTGGGGATGGAACCTAAGATCTTTCACTAGCTAGGCAAGGCCTCTGCCACATTCCCAGCCCACTGGCGTTCTTCTAATCAGATTTCCATGACTAGGATGTAAGTCCTACATAGCACAAGAGGAAAGACTTATTAGCATTGCTATTCTCCTTTATACTATAGGAGTTCGAAAATTGTGTTGGCTGTTTCTTTAAAAGGAGTCATGATATGAGAATTATTAGATTATAAAGAGCTTGAGGCTTTTTTGTTTTGTTTTTCCAGCAGCAAGACTGTTACCCAATCTGGCTATTTCTTTTCCCCATACAATATGCCAGTCACTGAAATGATAGGTTTTGCAAAACAGGATTTATGAGGTGACCAATCATTTGAAAATGGAGAAAAAAGGCCAACTCTGGACCGCCTCACCTAAGCTGAGGTCGAGTGATATTTATGGGCTGAGGGGTGGGAAAAGGTGTTTGGATTAAATTCATCAGCTGTAATCATCGTGACCCATACAGAAAAGTAGTCAAATGAAAGTACCTAAGCGCAAGGAGATTCAATAAAATTTTAAATTCAGACGGGAAGAGCATCTGGTACTGGATAGGAAAAAAAAACTGGATTAGTCTAAAACTCATTGCTTTATTCTTAATGTTAAAGAACACTGACATTGGGGGCTGGAGAGATGACTCAGAGGTTAAGAGCACTGACTGCTCTTCAGAGGTCCTGAGTTCAAATCCCAGCAACCGCATGGTGGCTCATAACCATCGGTAAAGAGATCTGATGTCCTCTTCTGGTGTGTCTGAAGACAGCTACAGTGTACTTAGAGACGGGCTGGAGCGAGAAGGAAAACACACACACACACACACACACACACACACACACACTGACATTTATAGTTACAGGAGCCATGAAAATAGGTGATGGGCATTTTAGATTGGAGGCAGGTTGAGTGTTACATTTGACGAAGTTTGGTAAGAACTGTAATTTGGAAATTGTTCCTGACATCATAGCACAGCACAGGTGTCTTAACTTTGTTTCCTTCCTGAAAGTTCACTGAAGTCATCGCTGTGCCTCAGTTCTAGTTAGCACGTGCTGGATGAGGCAGCAGCGTTTCCTGCAGAGATGAAAGCAGTAAAATTGGTGCCGAGTTTAAGGATGAAATTTGTGAGGCTACACTTGGGTAAGAAGAATAACACTCCCACCGTAAGATACTGAGCTTATTTTGTAACCAATTATAGCTCTCAGCTACTTTTGTTCTCAAAAGTAGGGAAGCATCCCTACCCCCAATCCCATGTCACGGTATTCTTCCACCTTGAATTTGCGCTTCCAGAGCTGAAAACAAACCAGTGTCTCTGCTTCACCAGCACCGTGCTCTGACGTGACAGAGGCTGGTGGACTTAGTACTGGAGAGGGCCTTTGCCCTTGGGTTCTATTAAAATGATTATTCTGGCCCCATCGTAGAAGCCTTGGCTTTACTAGCCTAAAGGTTAGTGCACCGGGTTGGACGAAGCAAGACGGAGGCAGCACACCATCTAGCAATCTAGAAAGCCATAGGAGCAGACCCGCCGCTCGCAACAGCTGACGAAGCGGCGACTGCGGAGCCTGAGGAGGCGGCACACGTCTGACCCGCCATCCCGCCGCCGCGCATCAGCCGGACCCGCGGCAAGGAACGAGTCCCACAGCGCAGAGTACCAGCTCGCGGGCCGCAGGACGGAGGCAGGTGCAGGCCTCAGCAAGGGGAACTCAGCGGCGTTGATTTGTCCGACCTCGCAGCGGTCACCGAGCACTGGCTATCACTCCCACCCTCTACTGGGCTCCAGGACTCCCCCGCCTCGGGCCCCGCCCGGCCGCACCCCAGGCTGCGCGGCGTCACAGAGCGCATGCGTGCCGCGGGGGATGCCGGGAGCGCGCAGTGGCGGCAGCGGCAGCGACGGCAGTAACAGCGGTCGCTCGAGCGGGGACACCAGCGGGGCGGTGACCGCGTGGGAGGTGGTCTCACTCTTGGGGAAACTGCTAGGGACCGTCGCCGCGCTGAAGGTGGTTCTGTACCTGCTCCGGGTGTGCTTCGCGATGGCCTGGAAATCCGGCGGCGCCAGCCACTCGGAGCTAATCCACAACCTCCGCAGTAAGTGACACCCCCGCCCGGCGTGGGCCAGGGAGCAGGGCCCGGCCTGGACGCTGTCCCCCCTGACCGTCCGGAACGTTAGGTCTGCACCCCTGCGCCTGCTGGAGGGCGTCGCTGCGCGGTTGCACCGGGAGTCCAGAACGCCGTGCGTTTTTGCAGTCTCCTCTCCTGGGACCTGTCACTCGGCGATGTGGATGGGAAGAGGGTAGAAGCCAAGAGAGAGCCGCTGAGGGTGGGACAGGGGCAGTTGCCTCCTCGCAGCCTACCGGGGACGGTGTGCGGCACAGGTGGCGAGGCTGTTGCCTAAGTCTGCAGTCTCACCGGCGAGGGGCGTGACTTCGGGGTGGGGAAGTGCGGGCTTGTGTTTCTGGTGACTGGGCTGGCACCGAGGGGGACACCACCTTTGGCCTAAGGGTTCCCTCATTGTCCTCCTCGGTCGATTCCCTGCGAGCTTTCTCTTTTCTGCCTCCCCCGCCCTCTGTTTTTTCCTTTGGAGGGAGATGCTGCTGTCTGATACGAGAGAGGACGTTCCGACTCTTGCGGTTATGGGTGGCTGCTGGGAGCAGTTTCTCAGGTTGCTGTCCAAAGTGTAGGACACTACACTTTGCGGGGGACCGAGGGATTGTCAGTTAGAGCAGGCTGCTCCTAAGAGACTTTGTTGGGAGCCTTTGGAGGTCCTGAATCCAACAGACCATTGTGTGTATAAAATGTTCTAACTGATTGTCAAGAGTGTCCATTGGATTTTAAAAGCGTGTTTGAAAAGGTTTTTTGTTGTTTTTGTTTTGTTTTTGTAAAGAACAGCATTCTCTGTAGTCATTGTATTCCTTCCTTTGATGATAGTTTCAGGGTAGAATGAATGCTGCGTCACTTTCCTGTCTAAATTGAAGTAGAATGTTGTTGTCTGGTTCAGAGACCAAGAAGAGCTTGCAAGTTCATAATCTCACTCTGGTCAGAATTCACAGTTCCTTTTGCCACCAATTTTGCAAAAATAATCACAGTCTGCCAGGTGAGGTTTTTAATTTTCTTGCACTTTTTCTTTTTTTTTTTTTAAGCCTTTCAGGTGTTCACCTGGAGGGCTGGAAACATAAACACTGGAATTTTCTCAAAGAATCAATACTTATTTCCCCCCACCTCCCAGGAATTCCAGTTCAGTTTGCATCAAATACTGAGGTCTGTGTAAGGAACAAAAAGGTGAATGAGAGAAATAAGTAGGACTGTTTGGGACTTAATGTTCATCATTGCACTTTAAAAATAATAGCTAAACAGACATTAGATATTTACTGTTTTGTAATGAAAGGCAATGAAGTATGCTTAGATGGCAAAATGTTATCAACCTTTGTGGACATTCTCTTTGTAGAAGTATATCTGATAGGAAGTAGATGTTTAAATACTGAGGCAATAGTGTAAAGTGTTGTTTATGTTCTTGTGGCTTACACATAAGCTCAGTATTACAAATGTTCTATAAAATTGTTGACATGAGCCAATATTCTGAACATGAATTGTGACTAGGTAACTTCCCAGGAGATTATCATAGTAGACACTTAGCTGTGGTAGACATTTGTGATCTCTCAGGCTTTTAAAGTCTTTTGTGGCCAAATTTGTGGTAACCCAAGACTATATCTTTTCCAAGTTGTTTTATAATCACTTTACTGTATTGTATTACTTAACTGAAACTTCTAAGGATACAAGAAGTATTTAACATTTATGGATGGTAGATATTTAATTTCATACTATTACATACATAGTATATAGTATAAACATTATATATATGGTAGTATTTAGTTTCATACTATACATACATAATGTGTAGTATAAATATTATTTATATATGTATGTATATATATGGTACATATTTAGTTTCATACTAAGTATATAACTCATTAGTAGGAGGAAATTAGAGAATTCAAGTTATTTAGCTTTCTTTAAAAGATACCTGAACACTTGTGGAACTTTAAACTTGAGATAATTCTAACTAATCAGCTTATTTTTATTTATATATCATTTTATTTTAGAAATGGTCTTTACCCATATGAATATTGCAGTTTGCACACAGTTTGAAAATATCTGCTTCTGCGGGGTGGTGGTGGTGCATGCCAGCACTGAGAAGGCAGAGGCAGGCAGATCTCTGAGTTTGAGGCCAGCTTGGTTTACAGAGCAAGTTCCAGGACAGCCAGGGCTACACAGAAGAACCCTGTCTTGAAAAACAAACAAACAAACAAATCCAAGAAGGAAAATATCTGCTTCTTTCTTTTTTATTTATTTTTCCTAAATTTTGTTTTTGATTTTGTGGTGCTTGTTGTTTAAACCTGGGGTCTTAGATATGCTAGATAAGTACTTGCCTATGAGTGTCCTGCCTGCCTCCAAAATTAAGGGATTTTAATTGAAGTCTTAGAAATATGATCATGATGATACTGAAGTAAAGGGATCTCCAAATTGGAAGTGGAGGTTCGAGTTTAATTTTTTCACAAAATGGGATCTTGGTGTCCTTAGTTTGAATATTGCAATTTATTGAAATTATTTACTTTTCATTTTTTTTCTTATAAAGGCAAACATTTAATTGAGGCTTGCTTACAGTTTCAGATATTTAGTCCATTATCATCATAGCAGGAAGCATGCAGGCAGACAAAGTGCTGGAGGAGCTGAGAGTTCTGCATCTTGATCTGAAGGCAACCAAGTGGGTGGAGTGCTTTTCATTTTGTGTTGAATTTTATAGTTGATACATTTGTACACTTTGAGACCATGTGATAGATTTCTTATCATTCATTGGCTTATGTCGTGATGACTGTTCTTTGGTAAGTTTGAACAGTTTCTCTAAAGCTTAAGCAGGCCTTATAGTCCTGGATCACCTGCAGAGATTGTTATACTAGACTACCGGAGCTGGACACTGTAGCTAATAAATTCTTTTGAGTTGTACATGTGCAGCTGCAAACCCTGGGACTATATAGACACAGAGAATGGAAAATACAAGGACATTCTGCCACGGTTTCAGCTTTAAAATATCAGTTACATATTTTAAAGTAAAGTTTAAGAAAAATTCTAGTCCATTCTTTGAGAATTCTGTTCGTAGCTGACTCAGTGCTTGGGGGCGGGGGGGGGGGAGCACTTGATGATGGCCAACTTATTTCTCCTGCCGGCACTTTTGCCAGGGAAATTTGGGCTACCACCAGAGCCCTAGTTAGTTGGGCTGCTGTGAGGTGTAACTGTGGCTTTGGATGCCTTTCAGTGGTGCCTTCTTGGTTTCAGAGCCTTCCCTTTTACTTTGGTGCTATGAGGGGTGTGAGATTCCTGCTTGGATTTCAGTGTTATCTTTTAGCATTTAAAATGTTACACTGGCTACTTAAAAAAAGATGAGCAATTTCTTTTCCTCCTTCTCTTCTCAACTTGTTTATTCATAAAAAGGAGAAAATTTAACCCAATTCCTTAATGTATAGATTATTTCTAAGTATGTTTCCTTTCCATCCTTGATTGTTTCATTTTGCAAAAACAGTGTTTTGGGATTACCAATCACTCAATTAATACTTGAATGCTTTCTCTTTATTTAAAAAATTTTTTTTCAGTACAAGGTCTCATTAAATTGCCCAAACTAATCATGAATCTTTGGGCCCAGTCATCCTCCTTCAACCTCTTGAGTAACTGGTCTATATTGCACCTGATGGGTGGGTACTTTCTATGTGCCAATCACTAGGGCCAGAGGAAGAACAAAACAAATATTCTTTCTTCTACAGTGAACAGCTAAATAAAATAAATAGAACCTCATAGGATGACCATTGTCAAAGCATGGGACAGTGGGTTTGTAGTTGCAGGAGAGAATGCCTCACTAATATATCCTTTGAGCAAAGATTTGGTGGAAGGACACACCAACCACTGAGAGCTGAGGTCTGAACAGGGCAGTCAGATTAAATTACAAGTGCTAGTTTTGAATATGAGGTGTGGGAAAAAGACAGGGACAAGCCAAGTATATGACACCAGAAGTTTTTAGTTGTGGCACCTGGATGTTTTGCTAAGTTGGAAATAAGTGAGTGAACAGTAGACTTTGGTTTGGCTTGGTTTTTCCAGGGAGAGGAGCAGATCAGGAATTTATCTGGGAGAAAGAAGATATTTGATATGCCATGGTATACCTAAGTAGAGAGACTTTTATTGGTATTTGAATATAAAAGAATATGATAATTTATAGTTGTTGAGTCCTAAAAATATTTTTATTGTTGTTATTGTTTCTGTTTTTGCCTGTTTCTTTTTGAAACAGTTTCTCATGTAACCTAGACTATCCTCAAACTTGCTGTGTAGTTGAGAATGACACTGAACTTCTGATGCTTCTGTCTGTACTTCTGAAGTGTCAGTTGTACATTCAGCCATGGATCTAGATGGTTGACTCTTTTACATTCCATTTAAAATGAAGTTAAGCTGTAGAAAGAGAAAGTTGCATTGTTCTGTTTTGTGTGCCTGTGTTTTCTGACTGAGCTAGTTTATGGGTGACTGTGGAAGCAAGGACTACTGGACATGTGTGACAGACATGGCAACAAAGTTGTGTAGATGGTGCTTTGATGGACTGATGTGTCCAACCTAGCATACTGAAGGTTTTATGGAGTAATAACAATACTTGAAGAAATGTGTAGAAGAGGGTCAAAGCGGGTGGCAGATTTGGGCTTACTACAAGGAAGAACTCACAGAGTTATCCTGACCATCAGGTTTGCTTTGAAGAAGCCAGGCGGTGCTGCTACACACCTTTAATCCCAGAACACGGCTCTTGAGTTTGAGGCCAGCCTGGTTTACAGAGTGAGTTCCAGGACAGTCAGGGCTACACAGAGAAAACCTGTTTTGAAAAAGAAAAAGGGGAAAAAATGTTTGTTTTGACAGTGATGCTTTTTGTCACTGGGTATGCTTAGAGGATGGCTGACTATTTCACTGTAAAGAACACTGCTGAGGGATTTGCTGTCAGAGAACACCAGTTCTCAGAGGAACCTTCTAAATCCAAGATTGTGTGATTTTCTAGCATTTATGATTAGGGGATGTTATGCAGTATGTATGTTTCAGGAGCCAGACAAGCAAACATTTTAATACTGTCTATGTTACCTTTTTTTTATATATGGGTGAAAAGGAGCCCAAGAAGCATAGCTTTCCTTGGGAAGTAATGTTCCAACAGTTTACTTTTTACAGACCAACTAAAAACCCACAGGTATAGAGCATGACAGTGTATGTGTGAATAACATCTGGTACTTAGATAGCACACTTTGCTTTGCTTGCTGTTACATAAAATACTTTGATTATAGTTTGAATTTAAGTCTCTCCTGTTTTAGACTTTGTACCTTCAGTGTGTTTTGGTTTGGAGTTAACTCGTACCTTATTTAGGTGTTCTGGAAGAAAAGTAAAAGGTGAAAGTTTTGCTAGCTTGTTGATACTCGCCAGAACAGTGAGGGCTGGAGCTCTGGAGAAGGACTCAATGTATCTACCTCACAAAATACGTTGAGTCCTTCTCCAAGACTTCCAGCCCTCACTGTTCTGGCGATTGATGCTTAGAAGTCCAAAGTCTCTGAGACCTAAGGCAGTCTTAGCTCCGAGTCCCTGTAAGATATCAAAAGAGCACACCACATTCTTCTAAAATACAGCATTGGGACAAGCAAGGGCATACATTTACATTCCAAGAGGGAATAACTGGGGCATAGAACGATGGGTCAGGCAACCCCCCCAGGCAGGGCAAACAGAACCCCCCCAACTCTATCTGGTATTCAGGATGTTCCCTGAGAAGGGTTTGAGCAGCCCTACCTACAGGTGTTTGTCTTCTCTGTCTTCCAGCCTGCAGTTTTCTTTGGAAGGTGTTGCATGTTGCTAGCAACTCTTCAGGCTCTTCACTGCTGCCTACACTTCACTTCCTCAGCCTCATGACTTTTACATAGTTCAGGGCTCCTTACAGGGGCTTCTAACTCTACCACACATTGCCTGGCCTCCCAGGTTTGTAATCTTAGTGGATATCTATACCATTACATAAGTTTTGTTCTTAAAAAGATTTATTTGCTTAATGTGTATGAGTATTTTGTGTGCATACATACATCTGTATATGTATGTATGGACACTGTACTGTGCCTGGTGCCTATCTAATCCAAAAGAGGGTTTTAGATCTTTTTGTATTTGTTTTTCGAGACAGAGTTTCTTTGTGTAGCCCTGAGCTGCCAGTGGGTGCTGGGGCCCCTGTGTCCTCTGCAAGAGTAGTAAAGTGCTCTTATCTGCTGAGCCATCTCTCCAGGCCCAGAACTTGACATTCTCAGTCCCTGGAAAATGATCATCAGGATATTGCTATGGTCTGCCTCTGCATAGTGGACTCACCTCTGTTAAGACTTCTTGGGCCTTGATGTTACAAATAGAATGAGTCCTAAAGTGATACTGGGTAAGCGTGCTGTTCTAGGTCTCATCTTTCTTTCTTCTTTCTTTTTCTTTTTAAAAGTTACTTTTATTTTATGTGTACTTGTGTATGCCTGATTGTATGTTGTGTACATAAACATACATACACACACACACACACACACACACACACACATATATATATATATTTGCAGTGCCTGCAGAGACCAGAAAAGGGAGCCACCATGTGGGTGCTAGGAATTGAACTTAAGCTCTGAGCAAGCAGCAAGTGCCCTTAAATACTAAGCAAATTCTCCGGCCCAAGTGTCTCTTTTTAACACAAGAAGGGGGAGGGAGTTTGTGTGTGCACAGGTGTATATGTGGGTGTGGGTGCATGTGTACATGCATGTGGAGACCAGAGAACCATCTTGGTGTTATTCTTTAGACACTGTCCATTCTTTTTCCTGAGACAGGATCAGTCACTGGCCTGTAAGTCGCCAAGTGAGCTAGGTTGGGTGTACATTGATCCACCTGTCTCTGCCTTCCTGTGGAATTACAAGCACACATTACCATGCCTGGCTTTACTTATTTATTTTTTAAACTTGGGTTCTGGGGATTAAACTCAGGTCCTTGTGCTTGCAAGGCAGGCACCTTGCTGACTGAGCTACCTGTCCAGATCCATGGACATTACTTTTTTTTTTTTTGACTCCAGCTCTGCATGGACAGTTTTTGAAGTAAAATTTTCATTGTAATGAGTGGGGTCTTACTGATTCCCCAGATGCATACTGTTCCAGTGCAAAGCATTTGGCCTAGTTTTAGTGGTGCTCATCTTTTTAGCAACTGAACCTTTTATAGGTGTTTCTTCTGGCCAAACTACAAGTTTCTCAAATTATTCTGCTCTGTTCTTTTTCCTCCTACTTCTAGCTGTGAATTTGGCTAAAAGCGTTTAGCTGGTAATATTCATACCACAGCCTGACTGCAGTTTTTGCTCTAACATTTTTTCTACAAGATGAACTGCTCTGCTGACTTTAAGCTCAGGCTCCCAGTCTGTGCGTGGATAAGATGTAGTCCAACCGTTTCCCACAGGTTAGCCCAGTTGCCAATAGAATCACTTCCATGGCAACCTCATTGGGTAGCATTTACTGTCTGCTTTCCAGTCTGTATTCTAGCCCTCTGAGTCTCTACGGGAACCACCTGCTAAGCTGTGCTTTAGCATCTTTAGTTTTTTCTAGCTTGCTTCTTCAGTCTTTCAGATGGTGAGTCCCATGATGGTCCTGGGACTGTGTTGCATTGTTTCAGGTATAGCTGTAGTCAGTTGTCCTACATGGCAATACCAATTTCTATTAACCAAATTTCTCTTGTTATAATAAGTACCTAAGATAATTTATGTAAGAGTATATATTCTGGTACACAGTTTTGAAGACTTCAGTCCATATTTGATTGGCCCTGTGGTTTTGGACCTGTGGCAAGACTACCCATGGAAAGATGTCAGGTTGTCATGTTTGGTAGCCGAGACCATTACCTACTGAGCTCCTTTAAAAAGATTTTTTGTTTGTTTCTAAATCAAATTTTTAAACTGCTTTCTTATTGTATCACTTTCAGATATCAGCTGTTGTCTGGTCAATTTGGCCCAGTAAGGGCCACCTAGTCCCCACCTGGCCACATCCTAGTCCCTCTTTTCTCTTTGTGGTTCCCTTTGTAACTGTTTTAATGGTGACAGGATTGGATCTCGGGCCTCTGTGTGGTAGGCAAATGCTCTACTCCAGGCCTGCCGTGGTAAGTTACACCCTCTCATATTTCTTGGGTCTGTAATCTGACACTACTTCTTGCTCCATCCACTTTTTAAAGGTCTATCTTTTATTGTGTGTATGTGTTTGTCTGTGTGCGTGCAGGTATCTGAGGAGCCAGAAGAGCGTGCCAGATCCTCTGCAGCTGTGCTTACAGGCAGTTGTGAGCCGCCTCATGAGAGTGCTTCGGTCTGAACTCTGCTCCTCTGGAAGCGAGCAGGGCACACTTTCCGGCCTACCCCCTTCCCTTTTTGAAGAAAGGACATTAGCAAGTCCCCTGTCTCATTTCCAGTTTAATAACAATTTGTTTACTAAAGTTGATAACATATTCTATTCTGAAAAGTGAATAAGTCTGCTCTGCCAAACAAGTGATTATCACTATTCATGAGGTGTAGTGTGCTGTGAGTTTTTCTTTTGTTCCCTGTTCTGTGCATCTATTATCACAGACCTGTCCTAGTGACACTAAACATAAGATATCTTTTTTTTTTATAGTCTTATCATCTGGTTGAAACTGTCTCACTATAGTTTTATTGATGTATAAATCATGACACTTCTGTAATACGAGGGTGCTTGTTTGTTTGTTTTGAGGCAGGGTCTCACTGTGTTTACCTGACTGTTCTGGAACTCACTCTGTAGAGCAGGCTGTCCTCAAACTCAGAAATCCGCCTGTCTCTGCCTCCCAAGTGCTGGGATTAAAGGCGTGCCCCACCACCTCCCACCCCACTTTGGCCTCTTGTGTAATAGTTTTGTGATTTTTTTTTTCTCACCTTAAATTTGATTCACCCTCTGTCTTTTCAACACCCCAAGTTGAAAAGAAAAATGTGTCTATTCTTAATATGGCCCTTAGTCTTTCAAACTTAAAATTTTGGCTTATAATTTAGATTCTGTTAAATGTGCCTTTAAAACCCTTATTTGATCAGCTGCGTATTTGGACCCACAATGGCCATTTTATAGTTAATTAATTAGGGCCCTTGTACCCTAAGGTTGCAAGCAGATTGAGTATGGGTGGGCTGCAAGTTGTTCACTGTTGGAGAAGGCTAGTGGTAAGTGCATGTTTAGCCTCTGATTAGTCTTCACATGCAAAGCGAACAGCACATTTTTTTTTTTTTTTTTTGCACATCTAAAGACAAATTGTTGCTATTAGAAAGAAATATTTCTGCATAGTGGTGGCTATCTATGTCATAGATTGCCAATAAGAAAAGTGTTTAATGTAGGGTGGTTAGGCCTTCTGATGTGGGTGCTGATATCTGAAGTAGGGTCCTCTGGAGGAGCAGTCGCCATCCCTCCAGCCCCTGCCTTATACGTCCTCAGAAACATTTCACTGTTTGACCCACCTTTTGTTGTTGTTAACTTCCAGAGTTAGAGGGTTGTGAGTCATGTTTTAAGAAGCTAGAAAGGTTGTGTGTGCACCATTCTTAAACTCTTGTACATTCAAAGCATTTCTCCCCAATAACCTTGATAGCTGAAAGATTGACTTGGAATAGAATCCTTAGCTTACACTTAAATTGAGTTAGAATTTGCTCACTAATTTAAAAAGTACAGCTCTAAAAATGTGATAAACACAATTCAGAGCCATCACTGAATCCTGAAAAGGATCGGGGTAAACTATTAACAATTCTCTGACCAAATCTGGGCTGATTCCAGGTTTTATAAACACAGCAACAAAGGCACATACGTTCACTGTATGGCTGTTCTTGCCCCACTACAGTGCCCCACAGGGCCAGCAAAGCCTAAAATGCTTCCTGTTTTGCCCTTCACTGGTTATCACGCAGCACATTTCTCATGGAAACAGTGCCCAGTGTCCCATTTGCAGCTCCCTCCACTTTGAAGTGGAGTTTTCCTGGCAGCTGCAGGTAGTCCTCTGCTGGGATGCTTTTGCCTGGAGCTTGGTTTATGGCAGCGCTGTAAGGGGTAGGCTGAGTGTCATTCTTGAGGTCAGGGTGCAGCCACAGTTATTCCTTACTGCCTTGGGTGGTCAGCTGACTTTCTTGAAAACTGCTTCATCTTTACTTTGCTTTGAATGCTCCTCTAAAAACCTAATGTTACCTGCCTGAGGGTCTAATTATTTTTTGTCTTTAAAATGCATCACTTTCCCAGAATATGTTTTCAAGTTGATTATTCCTAGATTTCTTACTTTCTATGGTGCTTCAGATCAGCTGTGCAGGCATCCACTGAAAAGCTTTGGTCTTTGTTTTCTTTTTGGAGGTCAGCTTAGTTTTTCCATTTGTCTTGTGCATTTGTGGTGGGGGCTCCAGGCCACCCCAGGAGCTCTGTGTGACTGCAGGTTTGTAACAGGTAATGGTGGCAGTTCTCACCTTAAGGTGAGAAGTGGGAGGGGAGGAGACAGGGTCATCTGCTGCTTCCACGGATGCTTCTCTTCCTCAGTCTCACCTCTTCTCCCAGAAGCCACACCCCCTCCCTGTGTCAGCTTGCTGCCTGCCATTAAAATGGTTATTCCTTACCCAGCTTTACTACAGTAAATCCTACACAGTGTAATCTACCCATTTAAGTCATATCATTCAAGGTTTCTGCTATGTTTGCAAAGATGTACAACCACTGCTGTGGTCACATGAACATATTCATTGTCTAGAAAGGCATCTTGTCTTCATAGTCTCCTGCCATCCTCAACTTTAAGCAACTACTAATCTACTTTTTAATATTTTATTTAAAAGTCATATAATATATAGTAATTTATAACTGGCCTTTTCACTCAGCATAGTTTTTCAGTTTTGTCCATTTTATGAGTAAATACTTCATTCTGTTTGATGGCTAAGTGATATTCCATTGCACAGATACACCACATTTTATATCCATTCATCCTTTGATGGCATTTGGACTGTTTCTACTTTTTGACTGACTATTCTAAATAGTGCTATGATCATTTGTGTGTATGTTCTTGTTTGTTTTGTTTTGTTTTAAGAGACAGGGTCTTACTATGTTGTTCAGGCTGGCCTCAAATTCCTGAGAGGACAGGTTTGCTACTGATGTTGGCTTCTTATGTTACTTTTTATTGTAGCCATCTTAGTGAGTAACAAATGGTATTCTGTGGTGGTTAAAATTTGGGTTTTTCTGATGACTGATGATTGTTGGCATATTTTATGTAATGTGGATTATGTGGATCATGGATTATGTATTGTGGAGAATGTCTAGTTAGATCTTTGCACATCTTAAAAACTGGGTCATCTTTTCTTATTTTCAATTTTTAAATTAAAAAAGAAAACTAACTGTGAGCATTTCTACCTGGCCTCCTTGTCCCCAGAAAAACGACTTCGAGACTTTTTTTTTTAAAGATTTTTATTTATGTATGTGAGTACACTGTCACTGTCTTCAGACACACGAAAAGAGGGCATCGGATCCCATTACAGATGGTTGTGAGCCACCATGTGGTTGCTGGGAATTGAACTCAGGACCTCTGGAAGAGCAGTCAGTGCTCTTAACTACTGAGCCATCTCTCCAGCCCTACAACTTCGAGATTTAATTATGAATAAATGCCTAGACCATAAGCGTTGGCTCGGTCCCACTTGCTTGTAACTCAGTTAATCCTATTTAAACTAGTCTAAGCTTGCCATAGGCTGGTTACCTTTCCTCATTTTTATGTGTCCATCTTGCTTAAGAGTCCAGGGTGAAATACCCCACCTCTGTCCCCCAGAATTCCAGTCTCTCTACCGGAACTCCCTTCTATGACTTCTTGCCTTTTCCTAAAAAGCTATCAGTGTTTTATTGGGAGGTGACACTGCCACACAGTGCACAAGAGATTCTCTCTACATCTGAGTATAGGTGCCTGAGGAGGTCAGAGGCTTTGGGTCGCACTGCAGCTGGGGTTACAGGTGGATGGTTGTAAGGCCCCTGACGCAGGTGCTGGGAATCAAACTTGGGCCTGCTGCAATAGTAGCATTTATTCTTATCTATGGAGCCATCTTTCCAGTTCCTGGGTCATCTTTTTGAAAACTTTCTGTATTTTATTTTTGGTACAGTTATAGGACTGAACCCCGAGCCCTGAGGCATGCTAGACAAGTCCTCTACTACTGAGTCCCAGCCCTAGTGACTGCGTTAGTTCTAAGTCCTAAGAATTCTTTGAGAGTCTCATGTTACCCTGCTGGCTCAAGTTCACCATGCTGCAGAGGATGACCTTCCCTGTGTTATCCTCCTGCCTCCACCTCTCAAGTGCTAAGATAGACCTGCATCACACCTGGCTAAGACTCTGAAGATAAAGGATTTATAAATACCTTCTCCCACCAAAGCATTGGTCTTTTCCATCCGTCATGAAGCCTTCCAATTAGGGAAAGTCATTTGAAGCACAGTTTATTTTATTGTTTTAGTTTTGATGCTTTTGTTTTGATATTTAAGAATCTACTGTCAAATCTAAAGTTTTGAATACTTACCCAGTATTTTTTTTTATATTTTTAAGATTTATTTTATGTGTTTTGAGTATTTCACCTGCATGTATGTGACCTTGTGCATGCCTGCTGCATACAGAAGTTAGATGAGGGTACCAGATCCCTGTGGAACCCAGCCATGTGGATGCTGGGGACAGAACTGGTTTTCTGCAAGAGCCCTAGTGCTGTTAACCCCTGAGCCATCTCTTGCCCCTCATCATCTTTTCTTTTATGAAGGTTATCATATGGCTTTTATATTTAGACATGGAATTTTGTTTTGTTTTGTTGGTCTCTCTTTGCAGCCCTGGCTTCAACTTGCTCTGTAGATCAGGATGATTTCAAACTCACAGATTCACTTGGCTATATATTTAGTTTTTAAAAATCTACCTTTAGCCGGGCAGTGGTGGCGCACGCCTTTAATCCCAGCACTTGGGAGGCAGAGGCAGGCGGATTTCTGAGTTCGAGGCCAGCTTGGTCTACAGAGTGAGTTACAGGACAGCCAGGGCTATACAGAGAAACCCTGTCTCGAAAAACAAAACAAAACAAAACAAAATCTGCCTTTAATTTTTATGTATGTCACAAGGGAAAGTCAAAGCTAAGCCCTTTGCTTGTGGCTCTATAGCTGTCTCAGTGTCTTTTATTAAGAGTCTTCTTTTATTGTTGAATGGTCTTGGCACCCATGGTCCAATGACTTAAAAGACATTTCTTGAAGCCAGTACTGTGCACCTCCAAACCCTAGACATATAGTATCTTTTGGGGAGAGGAGGGAAGAGAGCAGTCTCTGTGGCTTTGTGGGGTTCAGAGAGATGAGATGAGCGAGGCAGGAAGGCAGTTTGGTTCAACATAGTAGCTGGTGGTGGCTCAAACTTCTGGAGTCTGACTCAAAGTTGTTTATTGTAGGCATATTTAATCACAACACAATTTGGCAAAAAATGTTCTGGTGGTAATTAATTCAATCCTGGGTGCACAACAAAACACATAAATCTTCGTGAAATACAAGTCAGACATGACTGCATCGAAACTCTGTAAAGTCTATAAAGATAGGATCTATTGACTGACTGAGAAAAAAACAAGCGTACAACAAGGGTCTTATGGAGCTTCGGGTGCCAGGAGAGTCTCTGACCACACAGATAGAACAAAGTGACCAGGTTAGAAAGCTCATCTGTTTGAGCCATCTGGGTGGATAACAGATGGAGCACTCTGTCCCTTGAAGAATAACTCTGTGTGCTTAACGCTCCAGGTTCCCCTAGTGCTTACCTGAGAGCACTGGACCTCTGCCTCCTGTAGTACTTAGCACTGTTCTTCCTTTTGAGGAAATGATTTCATCAGTGTTTAATCTGTGTCTTTTGCTTCCTCTTTTTTTGCTATTTTCCTGGTAGAGTTACGCTGTAGGCCATCTTGGTTTTGTTTCTGCCCCTTCTTGATCTCAGGTTTAAGGGCTTATTTTGTTGTCTTTTTTGAGCAGCTGTATCCCACCATTAACTTTTGGAAGTTGAAAGTTTCACAATTGATGATTAAATAACATAAGTTTGCATAAATATTTAAGCTACTCATGTTGCTTTTACTGGAGTCTCATTTTAAAATAGCTGTTTATAATGTAGTCAAGTAAAGCAAAGTGTGATTTGGTTTAAGCATTTTATTTATTTTGAACTTGTTGGCATTTCTGTAACCTCAGTGCTCGGGGTGCTGAGTGAAAGTGGTAGGTTTAAGTCCTCCCTGGACTGATATAGTGAGACCCTGTCTCTAAAGAGCAAAACAAAAGCAGCAAGAAAACTTTATTTCTCTCCAGAAGTGCTGAAGTCAAGACCGTTCAATCTTATTGCTTATAGATCTGTAACTAGGGTCTTTTGCTTGTCCTTTTGTGGGAAAGAGTTTGTCATGTCCCATAGTTAATGAACACAATTAAGAGAGAACTGAGAGCTTTATTGAGTAACTGTAAACATGGTTTTATGAGAGTTATTGAAGTTTTTTGTTTTGTTTTAAATAGATAAGAGTCTCATTATGAGCTAGCTATATAGACCAGGCTGGCTTTGAATTCAGAGGAATCTGCCTATCTTTGCCCTCTAAGCACTGGGATTAAAATTAAAAGCATGTTCCACCATAGCCGTTAAAGTTTTAACATACAATATTAAATAACTAGTTGCTGGGGAAAGTACATTTACATGTAACTGACCTTATTTCCTTCTGAAAGATTCAGGTTTTTTGGACACTGTGTCAGCTGGACCTTTAGCTTGCCTCTGCATCTGTGGTTAGTCCTTCTGTTTGTTTTCATTTTTTGCCTTTTTTGAGGCAGGGCTTTACTATGTAGCATTGTCTAGTTTGGGACTAACTATGTAGACAAGGCTGGCCTTGAATCCATGTGAATGGCCCTGCCTCTGCCTCCCTAGGCTGGGATTTACAGGCTTGAGCCACCTACCCAGCTTCTCATTCTAAAGGTTCTGTTTTATGCTGCATCTGTCTTACACTGGCTTTTATTTGCCTTCTCTGTGTGTTCTTCCCTGTCTACCCCAATGACCATCTGTGTGGATGAAGACATAGATTTCTAACCCAGGATCCCTCCTGAACCTCAGCTTCATGAGTCGTGACCTCTGAATACTCCTGCTTATGTGACCACAGCTCCCATTTATCTTGATTCCTTTCTGAGTTTTCTCAGCTCATGGCATGATTGTCTTCCGTTACCCAAGTTCTGCCCCAGTGCAGTCATTCAGTCAGCTCAGTATACATTATATATTAACGTAACTGAAACCCTTCTTGTTTTTACCATGTGAGCACTGTCAGTAGAGGCAAGTGACATTGCCTGGATCATGGTAGGCAACAGTCTTGTCTGCTTCTTTCTGACCTCTGCAGTGCAGCCAGAGTAATTTTGAAATGCATCTGATGTCACCTCTGCTTAACATATCTGTCTCATTCATTTCAGAGAATGGAATCATTAAGACAGATAAAGTATTTGAAGTGATGCTGGCTACAGACCGCTCCCACTATGCAAAATCTAACCCTTACATGGATTCTCCACAATCAATAGGTAAGCTTTATAGTGTAAAAAGTCACCTTTTTCTCATGTACTCTAATTTTATGATTAGGAAAAGAACAGCATATGTATATGGATTATAACCCCGTTAATGGAAATTTTGTCACCCAGTTTTATATCCCAACCCACCCTTTGTAGCAAAATGCATCTTTTTCTGTCTTTAAGAATGTGTGAGTTAGGAAGTTTGGGGATATTTTAAGGAAAAACAAAAGTTTAGTGAAAACTTCAGGGTTGTAGCTGAAGGCTGGCTATTGAGGATCCTTAATTTTGAAATTGCATATTAGCACTGATTTTTAAAATCAGTGTTTAAAGGGAGTGAGTAACTAAGTCATTGATGGTTCTGCTTCACTGGCGCCATGGATGCTTTGGCTTTCGTTTGTCTTTAGGAAGTTCTGCATTTACTTCCTTGTCCTGAAGCAGGTTTTGCTGAGCTGCTGAGCCTTGGCAGTGGGCGCCTTTGAGGCTTAGAAGTGCCTCAGGATTCTGTCGGCCAGCTGCCATGTCTTCTTTTGAAGCGCTGTGACAGTCAGCAAGAAGATCCTGGGGAGCTTCTGAACCCCGAAGGCACCTGCTACCACCGCTCAGTGAAAACTGCTTCAGAGGCAGAAGCAGGTAAATAAATCTTGAGTGTAACATTGGAAGGAAGAGAAACATGGGCTAAAACTGCACAAGACAGTGCAGTGCCACTGGACGGCAAAAGAGGAGCGCGTGGGAGTCTTTGCTAGTCTCCTGAGCTGGTTGTCTGCCTGCTAAAGTGTTGTCCTAGATGTGCAGCTAATTCTGCTAAGACTTTGCATACTTATTTTACATATCAAAGTTTTTCCTTTTATAAATATGAAGAAAATTCTTCCTGGTGTAAGCCTGTAATTCCAGCTACTTGGGAGGCTAAGGCCGAATGATGCTGAGTTCAGTGCCTGCCTGGGCTCATACGGAGACCCTCTCAAAAAGAAAGAAACAAAGAAAGGACTGAAGCACCCAAGCTGGCATGACTCTTGTAAACTGAGCACTTGGGAGGTGAAGCCAGGGGATCAGGAGCCCAGGGCCCGCCCTGGCTACAGTCAATGTAAGACTAGCCTTGGCTCTATGAGGCCTTGTCTCAAGCAAGTGGTTTATAGATTTATAGGTGTGTGAAAGATCTAAACAAGTGGTAATGTACTCAAAGCAGTGGTGTGGAAATTTCCTTCATTAGCAACGATGCAGAGGGCATCTTAGAAGTAGAGGAGTTGGTGGGTTTACTAGGGAGCAAGCACAGTAGCCTTTGGATGATTGTGTTTTCTAACTTCTACCTATGCCAATTTTCTAGCAGATTTTGCTTAAAGACCATAAAAACTGAAAAAGAATTGTGAAAACGTGTGGCTGTTAGAGATGGAGCTGTGTGCCTTCCGTGTGTGTTCTTGTAGCAAAGTGTGTCAGTATTCACCTTTTGTTTTGCAGGCTTCCAGGCAACCATCAGCGCTCCTCACATGGTGAGTTAACTTTGTTCATTTGCTCACAGACAGGTCACATTTCACTCAAGTCGCAAACATACTTTTTTTTTTTTCTTTTTTGAGACAGTGTCTCACTATGTAGATCAGGCCGGTCTCAAACTCACAGAGAGGTATATGCCTCTGCCTCTTGCCTCCCAAGTGCTGGGATTAAAGGTATGTACTATCCTGCCCAGCTGAACATCTTATTTATATTTGGTATTTAGAAGAACTCTGTTAGAAGCTGCCATTATTAAAGGCTTCAGTGTCTGTTAGTAGTACCTGTGACACAAAAATTGAACATAGCGAAAAGTTAAGAGAATATTTTACATAACACAGTGGCTTTGTGCAGTCTTGACTCTTCCTCGGATGACGAGAACAAATGTCTGTCCACTGTAGTGGGCCCTGCGGCAGACCAAAGACGGCCCAGCCAGTTGACTTGGTAAGCTAGTGAGCTTATTGGGGTTACTTGGATAAGTGTGGTGACTCAAAGACTACTATGTCACTCTAGGGACACCCTAGCTGTAATGTACAAAAGCTACATCGAGGACCCTTGAGATCTTTGGGCAGTTTTGTCAGACTCTTCACCCAAAATTGTTCACACTTCATATAACCTTGAAGAGAGAGGCAAACAGTCTATTATCTTTTCTGAGCTCCCAGAGTTTGGGAGCCTTCCTTTCCCCTCCAGTGGGCAGTGTTCCAACCTAGAGGAAATAGCTACAACACCATGCTGTAGGGAATCAGAAGCTTTCACAGCTAATTTGGAAAAGTCTTCAGGGAATAGTGATGCATAGCAGGTGGAAAGATAGGTGACTTGGAAAAGACCTGTTTTAAGTGATCCAAGTGTAACCTTGGCTGTCTGCAAACTCACTTTGTAGACCAGGTTGGCTTCAAACTCAATAGAGATCTGCCTACTTCTGCCTTCCGAGTCCTGGCACTAAAGGAGAACACTATCACCACTCAGCTAAAAATATTTATTTTTATTTTATGTATATGTGTAATTGCCTGCATGTGTGTATACCACATGCAGCTAGCTCCCAAATAATTGAGACAGAGACCTATAGATTTATTCAGCAAGCATTAGGCACAGTAACGGAGCAGATATTCCTAACTATATATACTGTCTACATTCCAACCACATGTTCCAATTACTTGCAGTTTGACTCGTCCTGGCTTGTTCTGTTCCATGTGTGTCCTCATGGAGAATTCCTTTGGTGACTCTTCCTCATGCCTGACCTCATTGTGACATTTTTCTTTTTCTACCTGCCTTGTGGCCCTTCTTCTCCTGGACCTTTATCTGCCTCATGGTGAACTTTTTCTACCTGGCTCTTTTCCCTGGGACCCCTGGCTGGAATCAGGAGTCCAGCCTTTCTGTCTCCTCTGACCAGTCACTGGCTATTCAGCCTTTTATTAACCAATCAGAGATAATTGGGGAGGATTCTTTACATCACATTGATCAGGAGAATTCTACTAGATCTCAGGGCCCAGAAATCAGCATCTGAATACACAGAGCACAAGATCAACCCTTAACACATGTGTGGGGTACTAGGACAGAACCCAGGTCTCCTACAAGAGCATCACGTACTTTTAATCTCTGAGCCATCTCTTTAGCTCCTTAGTTATTTTTCTATTGCTGTGATAAAACATCATGATCCAGGCTGTTTATGAAAGAAAGCATTTAATTTGGGGTTCATGGTTTCAGAGGGTTAGGGTTAGAACCTATGATTCATGATGGCGAGCTTGGCAACAAACATACAAGCATGGTGCTAGAGTAGTAACTGAGAGCTTACATATGATCTACAAGAATGAGAGGGAGGGAGGGAGGGAAGGAGCGAAGGAGGGAGGAAGGGAGAGAGAAGAGAGGGAAAGAGGACTTAACTGGGTTAATTAGGAATGGCCTGGGCTGTTGGAACATAAGAGCCCAATGACACAGCTTCTCCATCAAGTCCACCCCTCCCCCCCATTTTTTTCTAAACATTTCACCAGCTGAGTACCAAACATGCAAATATATGAACTTACCGGGGCCATTCTTGTTCAGACCACCACAATACTATAGACATAAAAATAAGATTTTATTCATTTGCTTTTGCCTTTAAGAATTTAACATAAGCCCAGTGGTGGCGGCTCACACCTTTAATCTCAGCTCTCTGGAAGTAGAGGCAGGTGGATCTTTGTAAGTCGAGGCTAGCCTTGTCTATAGAGTTGAATTCAAGGACAGCCAGGGCTACACAGAGAAACCCTGTCTCAAAAAACCAAAAAGAAAAAAAAAAGGGATTTAACCTACAGATTTATTTTTTTTTAAGGTTTTGGGTTTTGTTTGTTTTTTGAGCGTCTCACTAGGTAGCCTTGGCTGGCCTGGAATTCACTATGTAGACCAGGTTGGCCTCTGCCTTCTGAGTAACACCATACCCAGTACTTTGTATGACTTTAATGAAGTGTTATTAGCTTATGGTTATATTGTGTAACATTATTTGTTTTTATTATAGAAGATTGCAGCTAACTTAAATCTCTTTAATATTGATATTTGTTATAATTCATATATACCTGAATATAGTATAAGCTATAAAAAAGAACACATGGCTCTTTCAGTATTGACTTTCCCTTCAAAATATAAGTGAAGCAGTATTTGCTTGTATATAACAGTGAATATTTTTCTAGAAAAGTTAGAAGAAACTGGAAACATTGGTTGCCTTTAGGGAATAGAACTGGACAGCTGGGAAGGAAGGGGCTTGAGGGTTTTCCACTGAGAACCCCCTTTTTAAATCTTGTGACTTTGAATTTTAATTTATATAGTTGTTACCTGAAATCACAGGAGCACTTTAAATGTAGAGGTCCAATGGAACCTAGGAACTCCCATGTCCCATGTGGTGTCCGTCTGTTCCCATTGTTGTCAGAGCTGGTAAGAGTAGAGGCTTTGGTAGAGAGTTACCAGCTGTGTTTACATGAGGTGGTAAATGGACTTCAAGGGGAAATTAATATTCGGCTAACCTTCTTTCGGCAGCATGCATATGCACTAGAACTTCTGTTTGACCAGTTGCATGAAGGTGCTAAAGCCCTTGACGTAGGATCTGGAAGTGGAATCCTCACAGCGTGTTTTGCACGGATGGTAAGAACTTTATTCTCCCTTGTGATCCCAATAGAAATATATTATGTGATTTACTTACGGTTTCTTCTTACTGGTGGTTTTAATTTTTTTTGTTTTCTTAAGTTCTGTTAAGATGGTAATCTTATATGTATCATTTAGGATTATTGTTGCAAGTTGAGCTCAAAGAAAATTTATTCAACTTATCTAATGGTAAAGCTTAAGGGCCTCTCTCACTTCTTATTGTAGCTGGATTTAGAAGGGCAAGCTTTATTTTATTTTATTTATTTTGGGTTTTTGAGACACGAACTCTCTACATAACTCTGGCTATCCTCAAACTTACCCTGTAGACCAGGCTGGCCTCAAACTTACAGAGATCCACCTGTCTCTGCCTCCCAAGTGCTGGGTTTAGAGGCATATGTCACCATGCCTGGCTGATTGGTTTCTCTCTGGGTGTTTATTTGCCCTTACATCTTTCTGCATGTGCATCATGATTAGACAGCCTCTACCCTGTGCTCCCAATACAACAGCCCAGTTATTCAAACCACACTCTGCTAAGTTCTCATTTAACAGAAAAAAAAAAAAAAAAAACAAAACACACACACACACACACACACACACACACACACACACACACAAACCAAAAACTAGCAGGCCTGGTTTTCAGGCCATCTTACTGTCTCTTAATAGAGGTGGAACTTTTCCCTTAGGAGAGGAGCTGGCAAAAGCCTGTTTACTGTATTCCAGCTGCTTGTTTAGTGTGGCACCAGGGGCTTATTTGGTGATGCTGTCCAGAGTGTAATCTGGAGCCACTAAGGCACATGGAGTGAAGGTTCATCTGTGCTCAGAGTCTGGTCAGGTTGCTTTGAGAAAGCCTGTGTTCAGAGGCCACAGTGGGAGGTCCTGGTCTACTTATGCTGAGATGTATGTATGCATCTGTCTTAGATTAAAATTTTATATGAATGTGCAGTAGCTTCTACAGTATAGCTCTGCAGAGATGGGAATTTTCTCTGTTTTTTCCCCATGCTGTTGATTAAATGTCTAAGATTGGTGCCTGGCACACAGTGGGGTATCACAAACTTCTTTTCAGACATTTTGTTTATTTTGTAGACTTCAAGTCCTCAGAGCTGGGTATCAAGAATTCTTTTATAAAAAGCTGCAGATAGCATTGAACTAATGAGAGTAGTTACTGGTTTTAAAGGAATATTCATTTTTAAAATATCATTAGAGGGCTGACATGACTCAGCAGGTAAAGACACATGCTGCCAGTACTGACAACCTAAGTTTAATTCCTGGAACCCACATGGTGGAAGGAGAGAACAGCCCCAGTAACTTCTTCCCTGAACTCTCCACATGTGCCAGGACACGTGCCCCTTACTTACAAATAAATAAATAAATAAATAAATGAATGAATGAATGAATGTAGTTTAGAAAGGGTCTCCGACATATCTTTCAGAATACTGTTTACCAAGCATCTTCCTGTGCTTGTCGGCATGCTGAGTGCTTGCCATGTGTTCTTTTGTTTCTCAGATCCTCTGTGGTACACAGCCTGTCTCCTGTGAATGATGAAATTCAGACAGGAACCAGGAGTTTGTTCAGAGCCTTGATTCTGTTAACATGTTTGTAATTAGTCCTGACACTTGGTACTTTTTATGTATTTATGTGTTTTCCTTTTTGAGACAGAGTCTTACTATGTAGCCCTGGAACTTGCTATGTAGATCGGGCTGGCTTCTAATACAGAGATTCGCTTGGCTCTGCCTCTTGAGTGCTGGGATTAAGGGTGTGTACCAGTGTACCATTATGCCTGGCGGAGGCGGCTGCGGCTGCTGTTTCTTGTTGTTGTTGTTGTTCTTCTTCTTCTTCTTCCTCTTCCTCTTCTTCTTCTTCTTCTTCCTCTTTTTAAAGTGTTTTCTTATTTTTTTACTAGTAGCATTGGGTATAGGAATTTCACCTCATCATTTTTTTGTTTTTGTTTTTGATTTCAAACAACCAAGGCTTGCCTCAAATTTACTCTGTACTCAGGCTGGCCATCCTGCCTCAGCTTCCCAAATTATGGGATGATAAGTGAGTGCTATAGTGTCTGGCTTCTTAAATATTTTTATGTAATATTTTATTTTTCTAAAATTTATTTATTTTTTGTAGACTTGTCTAGATATAGCCTTGGTTGGCGTGGAACTTGTTATGTAAACTAAACTGGCCTCAAATTCATAGAAATCTACCTGCTAATAGAAGTAATCATATACCACCATGCCTGGCTCAACAGTTGAGTAGTTTTTAAATTACCTTTGTCTTAATTAAGGTTTCATTGTTGTGAAAAGACACCATGACCACAGCAATTCTTATAAAGGAAAACATTTAGTTAGTGCTGGCTTACAGTTTCAGAGGTGAAGTCCATTATCATGATGGGAAGCATGGCAGCATAAAGGCAGACGTGGTAGAGGAGCTGAGAATTCTACATCTTGATCCTAAAGCAGCCAGAAGGAGACTTTCTCCACATTGGGCAAAGCTTGAGCATAGGACCTCAAAGTTCACCCCCAAAGTGAAAAACTTCCTACAACAAGGCCACACCTCCAAAGAGTGCCACTTCCCATGGGCCAAATATTTTCAAACCACCACACCTGGACCTTAGCTCTTCTTTTTTTTTTAAACCTTTTTACAAGATCTTTATAGTTCTGGATTGTAGTTCATTTCAGACAACTGAGAATAGCCATCCCACCCTTTTTAGCTAGAGTTCATTCACATTAAATTTTGGCAATTAAATCCTACCTCAAAGTTCTGGATTTAAAAATATATTTAGGTTTTTGAGACTGGGTCTCATCATACAGCTGTGGCCTGAGCTCACTGTGTACAGCAGGCTGGCCTTGAACTCACTCACACTCAGCTACCTGCCTTTGCCTCCCAAGTGCAAGGACTGAAGGCCTGTGCCACCCACCACACCTGACTAAGTTCTGGATTTAAAAATTAAAAATGTAAGAAAGACACAATTTTCTTAGTATTGTAAGTTTTTATAATTTAGTTTAACTTTATAATTGCTTAAATAAAATTACTTCAAAAATTTAAAAAAAGGGTTTAAATGGTAATTATAAATTGAGAATTTAGCAGATAAAAGATTTATCTTTAAAAACAATTTTTTTATTTCTCATTACAGAATATGGTTTTAATTAAAGAATTAATGAAACCTCAGAAAAGCAAATTTAGCCCTGTGGACTACTGAATTATCTTCTGTTTTTCAGGTTGGACATAGTGGAAAAGTCATTGGAATTGATCACATTAAAGAACTAGTAGATGACTCAATAACTAATGTCAAAAAGGATGACCCAGCGCTTCTGTCCTCGGGACGAGTACGGCTGGTTGGTGAGTAGCAGAAAGCTCCCTGTTTCTTTTCGAGAGAATATTCATTGGCACAAGAGCAATGGTTAGAGCTAGGAACTGCACTCTTCACTGGCATGAGACACTGAGTAGACACAGCAGCCCTTGTCCACTTCAGTGGAGACACAGCATGCGTTGCTTATAATCTCAGCTCATTTTCCAGCTCATCAGTGAGGTTGACTTTGTTTGCATTTTGCCCATTGGATTTTCCTTTGTCAAGTACCTGTTCAACTCTCTGGTTGCTTATGTTTGTCTCTGATATAGGTGTTGTAGTGATTACTCTTTTGTTACTTTACATAATATCTTCACCCCTTGGTGGTATGCACTTTTTTAAAAAAATTTATTTATTTAATGTACATCAGACACACCAGAAGAGGGCATCAGATCTCCTTACGAATGTTTGTGAGCCACCATGTGGTTGCTGGGAATTGAACTCAGGACCTCTAGAAGAGCAGTCAGTGCTCTTAACCACTGAGCCATCTCTCCAGCCCAGTGGTATGCATTTTTATTTTATTGCTACCTTCCTTTTGTATTCTTGCCTTCCCCATGCTAGGTAGGTGCTGTACCACCAAGCTATGTTCCCAGCCCTTGTGCTAAATAAGAATTCTTACCTGTAAGTGGTTAGGCTTGCCATTCTTCCCCAGTCTTCTATGTCTTAAGGATATATGAAGTCAGAAAAGTCTCTTACCCTACTCTGTTTTCAACCTCCTGTGTTAGAATTCTTCACACCACGTTTGACTCGTATAGATTTTCAAAGTGTAACTTCTTTTTCAGTGGGTGACGGAAGAATGGGATATGCTGAAGAAGCCCCTTACGATGCTATTCATGTGGGAGCTGCAGCCCCAGTTGTTCCCCAGGCAGTAAGTTGGAATTTATTTTTTTATTTGTGTGTTTTAGTCCTGTAAAACTTAAAGTATTTTTATGTAGCAATGTAGCGATGAGTTCCAGATAAAGTTCAGAATATCTGTAGACATTTATTAGATTAAAGGAAAGTGTCTGTGTGAAAGAATTTTGCAGAGTAGTCAAAGAGGATATGATGATGGAACTTGAATTGGGTCTAAGAGTCACTGGAGCCCCAGCTCAGTACTCAGGCTGTCTACACAACGTGAGCTCAGTATAGGAGTACACTCACTCGGTGTGGGACCAGCAGGAGCTATAGAAAGCTCAATGCTTATGTAGATTTGAAGCATACATGTGATTCCAAGAAGGTAGAGATGAAAGGACTGGCTTGGGAGCAAGCCTGGGGGTGCAGGAAGAAGTCTCCTAGTTTTCATTAGAACTGTTAGAACTCAGGCACATAATTCAAAGGCAACTCAGTATTCAGGTAGTACTATAAAAAAAGCCGGGTGGTGGTGGTACATACCTTTAATCCTAGCAGAGGCAGGCTGATCTCTGAGTTTGAGGCTAGCCTGGTCTATAGAGTGAGATCCAGGACAGACAGGGTTACACAGAGAAACCCTGTTTCGCAAAACCAAACTAAACAAAAAATTAAAAATGGAAAAAAAAAAAAACAGATCTGATGACCAAATTTTAACCAAAAGTAGCCTTTTTGGGAGCAATACTGTCCAAAGTGTCAGGTTTCTGACTTTCTGGTTTTGACTAACATAATGTTGTATTATTCAAAGAGTAGCATATGATGTAACCATTTTCAGACTGGAAGGGTAGTCTGGGTCGGTCCATAGGACTGTCCTCATCATAGCACTGAAGGAGTCCAGTCCGACTTCCTAATGCAGCTCTGCTATGAGGATTCCCTTACCATTGTCTCAGAGATGCCCTAGATCCACTACAATCGGATAACACTTACTTGTTGGTTCTCTGTACTTTTCCCTTCTCCGTGCCCTCTTCCACAAAGATCTGGAACACACTACACTGGCACTAGAGTTCTCTGTTGTAGTGTGTTCTGCCCAAACATATTAAGCTCCTTAGCTGTACCAGGTGGCTTTGTCAGGTGTTATGACAACAAAGGTGAATATAATGTAGTTTCTATCATCAAATAACTTGTAGCTTAGTAGGGCAGGCGGAGAAATAAAGGGGTACATGGGGAGTTGGTTACTAGAACTGTGCTGCATGCTCTGTGCTCAACCAGTGTGGAATGGAAAATATTTTCTGGAGGGGAGGAGGTCCAGAAAGTTGAAAGAGCAGCATTTAAGTTTGCTGTCACTGAGCACGATACTGAGTCTGTACGATGGAGGAATGCACAGGCCCTCTGTTAGAAAAACCAGAGATGGCTTCAGTGTAGGTGGGTGTGTAGTGTGTTATATGTGAGTACTGTGCTTGTGAGAGACCTGAGCCACTGTGGGTTTTGTTACGCCGATGCGTCCTGAAATGAACCCCTAAGGACACTAAGAGGTGACTTAAGTGAAGCGCTTTTCTGCTTCTGCCCACAGACATTGAACATTACTCACAGCACTGTCCCATGGCATGGCTGGTTCACATCTGTAACTTGCTGTGTGTGGGGGTTCTTTTTTCTCCTAGTTAATAGACCAGTTAAAGCCTGGTGGAAGATTGATATTGCCAGTCGGTCCTGCAGGAGGAAACCAGATGTTGGAGCAGTATGACAAGCTACAAGACGGCAGTGTCAAAATGAAGCCTCTGATGGGGGTGATATACGTGCCTCTAACAGATAAAGACAAGCAGTGGTCCAGGTGGGAGTGACCCCTCCCCTGCTCTGTCTTCCTCCGAACATCCAAGGTGAAAGGCTGTGGACTTTAAGACCTTTAAGACCTTAGCCTGCAAGAGCTGGTTTTGGTGGTTTCTTTCATGCTACTCCATTAAAGCATCAGAAACTCACGACACTCAAGTGTGACAAGTGTTGCATGGTCTGCTTTAGAAAGGGAGGGTGAGACCTGGTCGGCATGGCTGCTCTGTACTCTGGGCTTTGCAGGATGACCTTATCTGTCAGACTTCCCTGCATATTTATGTCATGTTTGTAGCTGCTATATGGTTATGGGAATAAACACTTTGATCTGGAAAAGAGGCCATCATTTCTTGCCTATTCCCTCCCTCTAATACTACTGTGACAAGGAGAAAGAAAAATATTTGGAAAGGGGAAAGATATTTGTCCTAGTTTTTTTGTTTTGTTTTGTTTTGTTTTTTAAAAAAAGTCAGAATCCTAGAGAGGACAGTCTGCCTTTGGGTTGATTTCTTTGGGTCAGTTCCTAGGTGTGCATCAGTGGTCTCAGAGGCACTGTAAGAAGTAAACATGCTGGCATGCTAGAGATTAGGACAGCCAGTTTTGAGCACTTTTGGATAAATTTGTAGAGGAAAGGGATTCTAGACGCCGTCCAGTGATACACACCAGGTCTCACAGCCTGCCTGGAGGGCATGCAGCACAGTAATGCCTTCACAGTCTGTCCCCACAGCATTGAATGGCTCACTAGGACGCTATTGCCTGCTTTTGCTCAGTGCCACTTGGTGTCAGCTGAATGTGTCGCCCTTTCCTCCTCTCCCTTCTCCCCATGGAGAGAGATGCAAGGACAGCATAGTGGAGTGCTGTGCCATGTTGCTTGAAACTGGTGCTCAAATAAGGACAGTCTCTCAGTGTCTGCCTTAGAATCCTTCCTGGTTGACAAAAACCTTATTTCAAGAGGATTTTGGGTTTGGTTTGGTTTTTTTAATAAGTGGAAATTTTAAGTACAATGGAACTTTTAATTTTGCTTTCTGTAGACAGGTACCATTGAATGACTTTTTAAAATTCTTTTTGTGTGTGTGTGTTGTGTAATATTTGCATGTATGTATGCTATTGCATGGGTGTGGAGTTCAGAGAACTTGGGAGAAGTCAGTTCTGTCCTACTATGTGGGACCCAGGGATTGAGCTCAGATTTTGAGTATAGATAGTAAGTTCCTTTACCCACTGAGCCATTTTGCTGGCCCTTGAGAGTTTAATTGCAAAAGTAATAACTTAATTGCTTAAAGTAGTGTTTTACTTTTGGATTTATGGTCATCCATGAATATATTAGACCAATTAGGAGCCACACCCTTTAAAAAAGACAAAAAACAAAAAAAAAACCAAACCAAAACCTAACTCTCCACCTCCCCACAGGCAGTTGACAGTATCCCACCTTCCCCATGCTGGGACTCTGTCTGGCTTAAAGCTGTGCTTGCTATGTGCATGCTGTCACAGTCTCTGTGAGTTCATATGTGCAACTCAGCTGTCCAGTTGTATCTGGAAAACGACTTGCTTATAATCTGCTGCCTCTGACTCAGTCTTTCCAGCCTATTTCTGCAATGATCCCGAGCCTTGGGTGGGGGGGCAATGTCCCATTTAGGCCTGAGCGCTCCACAGTCATACATTCTCTGCATGCTGACTGGTTGTGGGTCTCTGTTCATTGCCTTCTACTGGAAAAAGGAGCTTCTTTGATGAGGTATAACGAGACGCCATTAGGCATCTGTATAATAGTGTTATATTAACAGAGTAGTAGTAGTAGATTCTCCCCTAGGGCCTATGACCTGTAAAACTACAGGTTCTTGGCCTTGATACGGATACCAGATATGGGTTCCATCTTATGGAATGGGTCTTAAATTCAGTCCGTGTGCCTATTCCCATGACATTTGTGCCACTAGTGTGCCAGTGGGCACATCAGACAGTCATCATTGTAGTGTGCAGAATTCACAGCTGAGTAAAGATAGATGATTCCTTTTCCAGTACTATAAAAGCTAGCCAGTAGGGATGAATCTTCCAGGTCAACACCAGCTTGAGTTCTCCATATTTTATGGGTCAAGTATGTGATGCTTCAGCAATAGGATCTTACTGACAGTTTCTGGAAAGTAACCAAGAGCAATGGCACCAGCCCCTAGCAAGTAAAACTGCCCCCCACTTCTTCATAAAGAGAATCCCGTCTTTCCGTTATGTGTGCTTTAGAACTCCCCAACCAAACAAAATCCCTGCATCTCCCTGATTCAAACTATTGGGAAACATTAGCGGATTTGAGTTACTTCCCAGTAGTACATCTTCTTACTTGTTTTTGAATGACACTGTGTGATTCAGTATTACTAACACAGAGCTATTAAAACAATACAACAGACCTACATGGTTGTAACCTACGGACTAACATATAGCCATTTTTAAAGAGCCTTTCTAAGTCTTGGGCATGCTACTTTTTATTGTGTTACTATCTATGTGTTTACATCAGATAAAGATAAGCAGAATTTTGAACACTGGAGAAAATTTGGTAACTAGAAAGTTGAATGGATTTGAGAGAATTAGGCTCTGTGGAAGCTGAGAATGTATTCACTGCAAATGTTAGCTTTTCTTTGTACCCTAAAATTTAAAAATCCAATCTGTGAGCTTGGGTTTTCTTTATTGAGAACATGTGAACAAAGTCCAGATGTGTCCCAGTAGTAGATTACTTGCCTAGCATGCTCAGGTCCTTGAGTTTGATCCCAGTATACCCACAAAACAAAAACCCAAAACCAAACCAAAACCAAAATACCACCACCACCAAAAACCATAATGGAGAGGATATTTGGAAATGTGTTATGTTGTTGGTGAGCATTAGAATTTAGCGCTAACTATATAATGCCTTGCAAGAAATAAATAAGTTTTATGGTTTAGTACCTAATTCATGCTTTAATGAACTGTGTTAATAGAGCAAGTGAATCCTCTGTAGACTGATACTCTAACCTGTGCATGAATTACAGGTGAGACTGTTTTATGCTAATAGGCATACTGTTGCCAGAAGACTACATTAGGACGGAATAGAACTAACTGACCATTATCACGTAAAAGATAACCCAGAGGCTGGAGACGTGGCTTGGCTTATAAAGCACTGACCGTGCAAAAAGGGGGTTGGGGAGGGGCTGAGTTCAGATCCCTGGCACCACATAAAAGCTGGCTACGGTGGCATGTCTGTAACTCCAGCACTAAGTGGGTAGGGGAGGGAGAGGCAAATGGATTCTACTGGCCAGCCAGTCTTGAAGCTCGAGATTCATAAGGTAGACTCTGAATCAAAAAATAAAGTAGAAACTAATGGAGGAAGACATTTACACCTGGCCTCTATATGTACACACACACACACACACACACACACACACACACACACACACCAGTAATGTAACATTAAAAGGGGCTCTAGTAAGAGAAATAATTTTTTGGTATCATTTATAAAACTCAAAAGGCCAATTATTTGTTAAGCCTTGAACACAGCACCACTGCCCAGGACTTGAAAGCTCTCACCTCATGTCTCTATCAGAGCCACAGCTTTTGCAAAGCATTCATCTTAGGTTGTACTGAGACAGGTTGTCTAGTGAGTACAGAGCTCCTGAGCTTTGGCCTGTGGCCAGTTCCTGCTGCTCACACTTTCTCTATACAAAGTATGTAATATTTTCCTGAGCCGGTTGAGATTTAATCGTGACGTCACACATGTCCCTAAGGAATTGAGTGTCAAGTGATGTTTTTATCACAAACATTACATTCTGTGAGGCTTTCTGGTGCTTTTGTTTATTTCCATGCTTTCTGGCTTCATTGAGGTAGAGTTTACATATGGCCCAGTTGACTTTAGATGACATTCCCCCCTCCTCTCGCTGGCAGCTGCTGGCCCAGTGCTGCATGTGGCTGACTGGTTTCTCGGGCTGATAAAGCTGCCTTAATGGAATCAGCTGAAGGTATAATGACATGCCTACAAACAATGAGTTTTCCCCAGAGAGTTTGGGTTGTAGTTGGCCCACTGTGCAGACAGACCCTCTAAGCAGAAAACTATTCTCTTTCTCCAGCTTTGTGACTGTAACTATTAAAAAAATTGAACTCTAAATGTTTAAACTGTCATATTATAATAAAGTAGATCAGCAAGATGATCCTAGACAGAAGTCAGAAGCTTCCAGAATTTTTTTTTTTTTTTTTTTTACCTTTAGAATTAAAAAACCAACGTGGGGTTTGTGGTTTTCTTCTACGTTTGGGAGTAGCATGAGAGATGCTTGGAGCGACTGGTGTCCAGTTTTGCTTTGGCTTGGGGTTTAATGGGCTTTCGTTTCTGTAATTGTGTTGCTTGGAATCTGCATGTCTTACTGACTTGACTGTTGTGTCTGAATTGTTAGAGCGCCAGTTCATAGCACAGAAGCCCTAATTACATTTCTCTACTTTTTCCCCAGGGATGAACTGTGAAAGCAACCTGAGCTTGACCAGTCTCTACTACTGCAGTGGATCGCTCATCTCGGTCCTTACAGCATCACAGCTTGTTTTGGACTTTGTTACACTCTTATTTTTCAGCATGAAAATGTGTGGTTTTGTAGGGTTTCCTAACTCAAAACGGCGCAGAGCCAAACTGATAGAGGAGGGCTGCAAAGCCTTAACTTCGTGTGTTGTTTTAACATGCCCACATTTCACTTTAAAACTATTAAAAGAAAGGGTTCTCCAACTGAAAAGCTTCATTTGTGAATTAGTTTTGAAGAGTGGCTTTGCTTTTCTTGGACACTTAATTCTGCTCCAATAATAATTTATCAGATTTCTTTTGTGCATCGGATAACACCACATTCACAAGTTTAGCTTCCTCTGTTAGATGCTACTAAGAAAATAGAGATGAGCTTTCTTCTTAAAGCCTTTGATGTGGCGTCATAGGATAGCATGCCGTAGATACAATCAGCTGCTGTTACCTTAAAATTAGGTGTTTGTAAATACTGAAACTTAAGACGGCGGCAGGTGGTGTCCCAAAAGCACTCAGCTGTTCTGATTGGACATTTCTGATGTAATTTTCCTCTCTCTAAAAATGATAGGAGGCTTGTAGCTCAATATCGTTTATCTGTTTCTAGTTTGCTGCTGGTAATGTATCTGCATCTAACACTCTGTGTAAGCTGTTGTGTCTTTGCACAGTTTATGCAGCGCTGCTTTGCCAAATAAAATTAAAGGAAAAGAAGCATTGGTGGCCTTTGAATGTAGAAGAACACAGGTCTACTAGGTCCAGATGCTGCCCACGGTCATGGGGGAAACGTATTCTGCTGCTGTGTCTTGTGATATCCTAGGAGGTAAATATGCACAATAGCATTCGCCCACTCTATGTGGCTGCGTTTCTTCAGGACAGAGACTGTGTGTTCATTGTTTCTCTCTGCCTTCCTAGTCCAGGGCTTGCTGTTTAATAGCTCTGTCGTAAATGCTCAATGAGTGAGTGGGTGCATGTAGTATCGGGGAAGAATGTGGCTGAGAATAAACATACTGAAATCCATGTCTCATCTATAAATAGATTCAGAATAACTGTAAGATGTCTGTGAAGGCAATGGCACTTTGAAGATCTTATTTAAATATGGTTTTATATTTTCTAATAAGACTTTAGTTTTTGTGAAGACTCTAGAATTTGAGAGAAGATTACAAGCTCCCAGTAAATGGGGCTAAGCAAAGCAAAGCCTTCCCTCTATGTGTGAAGGGCACAAGATTCTGACAAGAAGATTCTTAGTGTCTGAGAAGCCCTTCCCCACTCTTCATGTCTTAAATTACTGATTTAAAAAGTCATGCAGACATCACCTAACAAGTGTCTCTTCTTGGCTTAGGTCTCAGTCCCAGGAAACTAGCATTACTGTGGTCCCGCAGACTTGAAAACCTTAACCAGCTTGGTTTGCTGCTGGTTGTTGCTTTGAATCATGTCAGTGACCCCTGGAGTCCAGGGTGCATGGTCATTTGAAGTATGTATAAAGTCAGATGTTCATTCAGGCTTTAAAACAAATAAATTCTTAAACTTACCCACCAGTCTGGATCCTTGGTAGTCATTGCACATTACCATGCGCAGATCTCAGTGCTAGGCTTCAGAACAGAAGAAGGCGCTTCCACTTCAGCTTGCAGTCCAGTTGAGGAGACAGTTTATAAATAGGCACCATAAACTCCACCCAATTTGTACAAAAAGCTCTGTGCCCAGTGTTGTTCTTAGACTTCTATACTTTTTGGAGGTGAAACTTTAGGATGTTGAATCAATAGAGTTTTAACAGCATCACCAAGAGGTAGAGATAGGAGTGGTGGCTTTAATGAAGTCTGAGCCCTTTAAAAGAGCTGAACTTCTGTGTGTGTATAAGACAGGTAAAAAACGCCTGATTTTCAGTGTATATAATTTTCAAAGCATTTTATTTTCCGTATAGAAAGTATATCTGAACATAAATAATGTAAAGGGCAATGAAGACACTTTTGAGATATTCTAGGTAGTGTGATCTTGTAAATAAACTTTTCCCTATAGATTTGATCTTCCTAAAAGCTAAATCTAGCTATCAGACTTGGGTAGCAATAAGCTTATGTCAGGGTTGAGTTTCTATTAAGAGCTGCTGCTCTTTCCCAGCCAGGAACAGTACAAATCAGCTCCCGGGGAAAATAACTAACAACTGGCCCCACCAATACTTAAAACTCTGGTCCTCTAGCAGCTGCCATGGTTTTTTGTTTTTGTGGGGGTTGTGGGGGACAGCAAGATGGCTCAGTGGGTAAAGAGGCTTGCTACCAAGCCTGAAGAGCCGAGTTTCAGCCCCCACACCCACAGGGTAGAAGGACATCTGACACCTGCAGATAGTTCTCTGACCTTCACACGCTCATGTGGCATGGTGGCATTTGCCTGAAATCTTAGCACTTGGAAGCAGGAAGGGTCAGAAGTCATCCTTGGCTATAAAGCAAGTTTGAGGCCAGCCTGAACTCCATAAGACCCTGTCTTAAATAAATAAAAGAAAGTTCCTACAGTGCATTTCTTTACTGAAACATCTTCAACATTGAGTGGATTCTAAAATAGAGCAATCTTTTAAAGTAATAACTTTGCAAACTCTTCAAGCTATTATTGAGGGAGTTTCTCAGAGTTTGTAAGGCCTTTTCTCTCTAGAAGTGGTAGGTTTTTCTAGTTTCTGGTAGTTTAGTGTGGTACCAAAGGAAGTCATGGCAGTGTGGTCACCCAGCACTGATAAACAAATAGCAAGCATGGCTCAGCTTATAAATTGTTGCAAAGCTCAACAGTCTGATAACTTATTTTAGATAAGCACTTGGACTTGTGTAGCATACAAATCATTTCTTATCGCTTACTCTGTTCCTAATGACCTAATAGCTTAATGTGTTCCGTAGTGCAGATGGGCTCTGACTGGACTTTGGTCGAATCTCTGGACTTCTACCATTTTTCAGAAAGATTTTGCCCTTAGCATACTTAAAGGTTGTCAGTAAAAGGACCCACTTGAAAAGGGCACTGGCCCAGGGAAGCCTGTGACTGTGCATTGTAATATAATAAAATGGAAATAAAGTCTAATAATTTGTTCATCGTAAATTCTTTAGTCACATTATAACAGTTGTTGGTTGGCTCTCCCTTCCCCACCAACCTGGGGTTCATCTTTTTAACTGTGGTTTTGTTGTTGTTGTTGTTCACATCAAGATTTTGTGCAATACCCTTCTTGCTTGAGGGGAAGAACACAGGATAATTGATGTTACTCTGTCAGTACTCACAGGGTGGTGCTGGCCTGGGTTGGTGAACACTGGGAGCCTCTGGTGTGTGTTTCACTTTCCACTGTCTTCTTCTCTGTCACTCAGCATTTGAGGCCCTTCAGGGCTGAGAATCTGAAGAATTCTCAGGCGGAGATATGACACACATGAAAATTGTCAAAAGATTAGGTGGTGACAGAACAATGAACATTTGAATTGTGAGCAGGATTGAGGCACCCTACACATTTGGCCATGTCTTCCAAAATGTATCGCTTGGCCTTTATTTTTCTTTTCTCTCCCCATCACTATTGACTTAAGCATTCTCACTATTTTACAAGGATTTTTTCCTAGAAATTTTGTAGAGACAGGGAGAGCTCAGAGTGCAGCATGAATCCACAGCTTTGAGCCACGGCACACCACATGTTCTTGGCTCCAGTGAACAGTTAGGAAATGGGCAACAGAATTGAAGATAGCAGGCCAGGAAGTTAAAGATGGGTATTACGGAGTATCTGACTGTTTCTGAATCATATACCCTGGACAAAATAAAAGCTGGTGGCATCATGGCCTGGGATTGGCTCATTTACTGTTCTGATCTCTTCTCTGTACAGGCCTCTGTGATGGTACACTTAGTGATGGCCAGCCTAGTTTTATCAGTAGAACTGTTTAAGAACACCACCCTTTATTTAGAATTTGAGAATTTTCAGTCACATAAAATGATAACAGTGTAAAAGAGCACTTGAAGCAGCCTTTTTTATACACAGCAGTTTTTCCTAAGCCATTTTGTAAATTGTTTTTATATTAAAATTAGGTTTATTTATTTATTTTCTTCAAGACAGGGTTTCTCTGTGTAGCCCTGGCTGTCCTGGAACTCATTCTGTAGAGCAGGCTGGCCTTGAACTCAGAAATCCACCTGCCTCTGCCTCCCAAGTGCTGGGATTAAAGGTGTGCGACACCACTGCCGGTCAAGGTTTATGTTTTGTTTATGTTATGTTATGTTTATACATGGGGTCTCACTATGTAATCCTAGTAAACCTGGATCTGCCTGCCTCTGCCTCCCGAGTGCTGGGAATTAACTACTCTACCTGGTTAAAATTGAATTAAACAGGGCTGCACTGTGCTTGGAATCTCGATGTTCTGATGTCACAAGAGGCTCTCCCAGTCCATTTCTGAGACACCTGCTGAGGGTCTAACTTTATTTTTGTCATCTTTGGTTTCCTGCTTAGCCAAGGACTCTTAACAGCATTTAGCCCCGGAAGTCACAGTGACTTTATCCCTTTTCTGCACAGTACTAGACCCAACTAGGGTAAAAGCTAGGAGAATAAACCACAAGGAAGAAGTTTGAAGCCAGTTAAGCCAGCTTTATGAGGCCATTTGTGAAGAAACCTCTGTGTTTTCCCCTTGGTGGATAGCTAAAGCAGCTCTTTGTTAGAAATTCTCATTGAGGTTTAAACAACCAACCAACCTGAAACTGTACAAACTTGGGGTCCAAAATCATAAGGGTAGCTGTGCTGGGAAGTGGTATAACATAAATGGAAACGAAACCTAGAACTTAAGAGATGAGGGGCAATAAATTACAGCCACCTATAGTCTCAGAAGCGCATGGTCAAGGCTTATATTAAGAGCATCCCTGAGATGACTCTGAGGGAACACACAAAGGGAAGGGCTCAATCCGTGTGATGCTGATATGAGCAATCCAGGCAAAGCCACCAACAGGCTTTGGACAGCCATCTTGAGGGGCAAATAGAATTACAGACCTCTATGTTTGGATTGAGAGAAAATACAGGAAAAGAGCAAAATCAGCAAGTGAAAGATGTTGGTGTGACAAGTGAACAAGGGGGACAGACAACTTCTCAGTCCTTACAAGGAGAGGGGGAAAGTTCCTACAGAAAAGAAGTAAATGGCATTAATCAAAATGGCTTATGGAAGGTGGGGTACCTGCTATCACCTTGTTCTGAGAACCAAGTTGACGAGTCAGTTTTAAGCTTCGGGGTAGGCCTAAGAAAAGCTGTGATGCAGCATGTTTAAGAGGTAAAGTATGGGCACTGTGCCCTTTTTTAATGGTTTCTGAACTGAGGGAGAACATAAGTCAGAGAGTTACTGGTAAGACGACTCTTAGAGGCCTCGCCCAGGCTCCAGGTAAGGAGCACTAACTAGCTAGGGCTTGATCTTCTCCAGCAGACTGCATATGGCTTGGGGTGACTCACTTTTCTACAACCCTGTCTCTCTTTGTGAAAACAGAGTTGGCATGATTAAATCCAAATACTAGAGCATTGAGCACATACTCGGGCACATTGAGAATCTACAATTTATAAGACAGGATTTTTTTTTAAAGGCATAAGAATAAAATAGTTTATTAAAGGGCTGGTTCATACAAGGCATCTTTCCCAAGTACTTCAGAACAGTAGCAAAACTAGATTGAAGTTAACTTCTTTGTATATAAAAGATGTGCAGAAAGAAACACGCCTTATGAGTTTCTATTTACTGGGTATGGCTATAGGTGACCTCTGTGAAAATGAGCCACACAGCATCACAGAGTGTAGGTAAGTTCACTCGGCGTTCATCTCTCAGACTGCTACTGTGACATGTATACCACTGATTAGCTAATAGTCAGCAAGAGACAAAAGCAAACATTTGTTTTTCCAGAACTATCCTTTTATTAATACATTTCAAGAGGTTATATTCCCTCACCAAAACCAAACCCCCTGTTAAAGGAGCCACCTACTTTACAGTGAGTGTAAACTAACGAGACTACAGAGTTTTTCAGTGTTTGGTAATGTTTGCCACTTAGGGTAAAGAAACTAGGAACATCATGATTATAAATGGGTACCACACCATGCAGTCCCCCCAGGGTAACCTTTAGAGAGTACAACCTGGCACTGAGTGGTAAAGGGAAATCGGGCTCTACTGTCTACAAACTTAAAGAGATTAAGCTGGATGCTAGTTTCCTGCAAAGGAGAATTTGTGCAAAAGTGCTTTCTGCTCTGGAAATACATCCTGACATCAGCTGATTGTACATTATAACATTTTAATGACAAAGAACGGTGAGGGCTGGGGTATAGATCAGTAATAGAGCCCTTGTCTAGCATAAACAAGCTCCTGGGTCCCACCTCCAGCCCTGCAAGACACACAAAGGGAAGCATCTGGGCTCATTTCATTGAAAAGCCTGTGATACCTGGACATGGCCGACATTTTAACAAACACCCAGACATCACCGTTTGGATTGATAATTTGCACGTTTTCATCAGAAAGGCTCATGTTGAAAAGCAGTGCATATGTAGAGCAGCCACACTGCTCCACACCATGATGCAGCATTGAGCAGATTGTACATATACCACGGCTGGGATTCTGTTTGCCTTTACCTGCCAGGTCTTCTCCTCTGCTGCCAGCTTGCTCTCATTTCATGACCACCTACAGTTGCCCCTAACCAAAAGGGATTCTCCCAAGGTCAGCCAGATGTGGCAGCTACCACCATTGTCTGATGTCAGAAGCATAGGGTGGGGTGGGGTGGAGAACCCATATTCCTCCCTGTGGGCCATCACTGATCTATTCAGAATGCTTATAACATCCAGACAGACCTGTCATTGGTAACATCTCACTCAGGGTAAATTCACTTACGATCCCTTTTCAGAGGTATTTGGTAGAGGAAAAGAAAGTGGAGCTCATGAGAACTCAGTGGAGAGCAGAGAGCCTGGAGACAAGGGAAGCTGCTAGGGGCCAGCAGTTGGCACCTCACAAATGAAAGGCAGGACTTCCATCTGTCACCTTGTGACAAGCTGACTTTCTGTCTCAGCAAACAAGCTTCAATCTCATGAATTCCTCGCTACCTTTCAAGACATTGTACATCCCAGGGAAGTGATTTCATGATAAATCAAGGCCTGTGTCTGCGGTGTCTCCTAGCACAGTTTAAAACAAAACATCTTAATGATAGAACCCAAAGAACAGATTGTAAGTGATGTCCATCCTTGCTCCAGTGGCTTAAATAACTACTATAGATACATCCCATTGATGAGGTAGTCAGATTCCTCAGATGTAATGGGACGGGCTTTCTTAAGTTTCTGTTTCACCAGTCCGAGTCGGCATGTCACCATGAGAAGTAACAAAGCAGTGATGGCCAGACCTAATACCAGGGGTAGCACCGCACCTATGCAAGGTTTGAAAAAAAAAAAAGTGCTGGTAAGTGGTTGGCAACAGTGGGGGCTACTGGCTACTACCTGATACTTGGCATGCATTAATTTACCCCATCTGAATAGCTCCAGCTGATGCCAGTCTTACTGCTGCCTCTGACAAAGGCACACGGAGGTTAATTCCCCCGGTGTACACCTAGTCTTAAACCAAATTCTCTACCAGGTTCTTACAATTTTTTTCTTTACAAAATTGGCATTGGGAGTAGAGATGCTACAGCAACACCATCTCCAACTGTACTAGAGACTGTGACCACGCATGGGAATTGTTTTCATTACTGTCCTACATGACAGTTATGGATCCACACAGGATCATCTTCTCATAGGCTGGAGTCTAACTCCTAATTTCTGGTTCTGGTAGAGCTTAAGACACTCACTTCCAGGGCATCACAGATGGCTCTATAGTTAAGAGCAATTCTCTCTCTTCCAGAGGACCCAGCTTCAATTCCCAGCACCCACATGGCAGCTCACGACCATCTGTAATTCTAGTTCCAGGGGATCTGATGCCCCCTTTTGACCTCCACAGGTACCAGGCACTTGTGTGATACTGAGACGTACATACAGGCAAAACACCCATATATGTAAAATTAAAATTTTACATTATTATTTTTTTAAATCAAGGGATCCTATGATCCTCCAACAGACCATTTATTGAAAACTAACCTCAAATATGCTGGTATACTTGGTCAGCCCTAAAAACAGGTGCATATAGGCAACACTAAACAGACTAAGCAGATTGTATTTATGCAAGGTGTGTGTGTGTGTGTAACAATAATAAAAAGAGACCATGAATTTTCCAGGGGTGGGGGAAGCATGGGAGAAAGGGGAGGTGGGGACTGACGTTCTTATATTTTAATTAAACTGTAATTGTAAAAGTCTGCTGGTATAACTCTGGCTAGTGGTTTTCCACGGGGCTGGTCCTAGGTGGCATCCCTGAGTAGCCTGTAGTCTTCCAGAGTCTGGAAAGGCCATGGTAGATATAATAGATCTGTCCCAGTCAAGCTCAGCAGAGCTTCTATTCATAGTCCCCTCTACAGCTGGAGTAGGGCCAGTTTCTGATGTGGTGAGACTATTTTTAGTTGCACCTCCTTGCAACTGGGCCAACTAGAGGAGCTAACATATCTGTGTGCAGTTCGATTCTGAAAATTTCATTTTGCTTATTTTATTCTGTGTTCATTAATAGCTTTCCATGTGCCAGACACTGGCTTAAGTGCTACTAATCAAAGATAAACAATTTTTTATTTGTTGCTCACAAAAATACCCAGCCTCTAGGATACACTAAGTGCCAGCTTTATAGCTGAAATAACTTAATGCTCACAACCACATGAACTGGTACTAACGCTGTACCCATTTTATAGACAATGAAAACTAAGGCACCTAATACCATGTCACCTGTGATGGAGCATCCCCCACCCATTCAAGACAGAGTCTGTGGTCTAGTCCCTACAGTGCTGATTTCTCCAAGAGGGATGTGAGAACATATCTGAATAACTTAAATCTCAACAGATAAGCATTTATTAGAAAGACTACAGTGAAATGTCACACGACAGAGTTGTGTTTGAAAATCTAATGGTGGGAAGAAGTGTCTGCCTGTAGGTAAGATTTTTCTAGAGTGATTTGGGTCTTATGTGGGAACTCAGTTTGGGGGAAGGAGGAAGGTAAGTTGTTACATATGTTTGTTCTTAAATATATGTGTACACTTTGGAGTATTTTCTGATTAACATGCCTATAGGACAGTAGTTCTCAACTTTCTGAATGTTGCAACCCTTAACAGTTCTGGGCATCTGCGTGTGGGCGGACCTGCCTGGAGACAGAGGAGCTGTCTCACATATTTCTGATGGCCTTAGGTGACCCTTTTCTTCAACCCCAAAAGAGTTGTGACCCACAGGTTGAGAAACCGCTGTTACAGGGGAATCCAGCAGTGTTCTCCGAGGCTCCTCAGTTATCTGGTCTAGATATCAAGGGGTTATCAGCATAGATGCCATGGCTGCTGCAGTGAAAGTGAGACCAACAGATAGAAAGAAAGACCCAAAGGAGCAGGCTCCACAGACAGGAGTCAGAGGACAGACAGACAGGCAGCAGAAGACACTTCACAGAGAGTGGTTCGCGTGTATGGGATGATCTACAGGGCATTAAGGCTCCCAGGGTAGGGCCTGGGAGTCTGCTGGATTAGCAAATGGAAATTTATTTACAGGAGACTGGGCTATTTAATGTTTTGTGTACTGAAAGAGCCCTGATTGTCGCCAGAGATTATGAACCCATGGAGAGAGGGAGGCTAAGAGATGACCACAAAATACAGCTGAGGAGATGGCTCCATCAAGATTCAGGACAGGTGGCCATGATGGGAACACCTTTTCCCTGGAGGAAAGGAAGAGAGAGGGTGGGGCAGACAGACCAGTCTGTTTGAGGGTAGATAGCTGAGGTAGTTCTCTCTAGACAGCCTTCACTTTAGGTACTTAAAACTGGCCCTAGATATAGCTGGCCTCATTTTGACATGATCCGGAGCTGATTTCACACTAAAGGGCTTTCCAAACTCCATGTTAATATGAGAATACCAAGGGCAGTCCTGTGTCTGGAGCATAAGGAAGGGATGTGGAAGTTAGTGTCCACAGCTATCAAGTTTTAAGGTAGGGAAACCAGCAAGTGAACAGCTTAGAAACTGGTTCTAGAACCACCTCCCATCCCACAGCCTTGAGTCTGGAAACCTCCAGATCCCACTTCCCCTCCTTGCATCCCAGTGCCCTGGGGGTTCACAGTCACCGATGGCTCCTAGTGGCATCCCGATGAGAGAAGTTTCCAAAGGATTAAGTGGCCTACAAGTATCAGGACCAAGATGAAGAGATACTTTGTTCTCCTCCTGATAGGAGCTCAGAGACCCCACTTGGAATCCAACAGCCCCAGTTCTGCCTGTCCATGGAAGGTCTGTTAGCCTCAGAGTCTGGGTTGATCACAGATGAAAACCAGTGTTTAGACTAAAGGTGGGGAGCAAATTTTGGGTGGACACCTCAATCTCAAGCCTAACCCTGTGGCTCAGGCTCACCGAGCATGACAAAACAGATACGAAATTCATGAAAATTTCTATTTTCCAAATCAGGTATGAGGTTGCTAATTCCTGTTTAGGTTCCCCCTCCCTCCCTTTTCTCTCACTCTCCCTTTCTCCCTCCCCACTTCTATAATATAGAACTTGCCAGAATACTGAAGCATATTCTTTTCCTTTTAAATGAGCTGTGTGTCTATGCAGTTATGTCTGTGAGTGGTGTGTGTGTGTGTGTGTGTGTGTGTGTGTGTGTGTGTGATTGTTCTCCATCTTACTTTTTGAGACAGGATCTCTCAGTGAACTTGGAGCTCACCTAGCTATACTGGCTAGCTAGTGAGCCCTAGGATCCTCATATACCTACCTCAAAGTGCTGGTATTACAGGCGTATGCCACCACATCTGGGCTTTTCCCTGGGCCCTGGGGATCTGAACTCAGGTACTCATGTGCACACAGTAAACACTTTACACACTGAGCCATCTCCCATTGCTGCAGTGTTCTGTTCTTTTCTTTTGTTTTGCTTTGTTTTTGAGACAAAGCATCACTCCATAGCGCTGGGAACTCACTATGTAGCCCAGGCTAGCCTTGACTTTGTGGCAATCATCCTGCTTTAGCTTCCTGAATACCGCTGTTACACAGCCACTTTGCCCCGCTTCTTGGCTTTATTGTTTAGATATATGTAGTGTATATGTGTGTGTACACATGTTTGCAGGTGCATGTACACATGTGTGCAGGTCAGAGGTCAACACTCAGTATCTTTTATTATCTCACTCCACCTTAGCTTTTGAGACAAGTTCTCTCATAAACCCAGAGATCATTATTGGCTAGACTGGCCAGCCCAGTGAGCTCCAGGGACCCACCCATCTCTAGCTCCCTAGGGCCGGGGTTACATACCTGTGTAACCGTGTCCCGCTCTTCCATGGTTGCCCAGAACATATGTAGGTCCATGTTCTTACATGGCAGGGGCTTTACTGACTGAGCCATCTTCCCAGCCCCTTGTTTTTTGAAACAGGATTTTGCTGTATAGTTCATGCTGGTCACACACTTGCGAGCCTCCTTCTTTTCTATCTCCCAAAGCTACGATCCTAAGGGTTACAGGGATGTGCCCCACACCTCATTTATGCCTTGCTGTTTAATCCTTAGCTGACACTGTTTCTTCGATGTTTTCAGTCTGGGTAATTTCAAATTATCTTTCTCCCAAACTCTTTCTAAAATGCAGTGATAAGAGTTGTTAGTAACCAGTTAAAGTGAAGTCTCTCTTATTAATAATACCCATGCTTAAATGTGTATTAAAATGTCTTAATAAATTCTAACTCTGTATCATAAAAAAAAAAAACCTAAGATGATGAAATATCTAGTCTGCTTGTATGAGCCAGAATGATATTCAAAGCATCTAAACAACTAGAAAGAACAGCAGTGAATGTGACTCTAGAGACACGTGGCCGTGGCTCCACTGTTGACGGGTGATAGGGAGCCTTACTTTAACACTCCGAGACAAGCCCAACTCAATAGGCCAGCAGGCTGCAGGGGTACACAGACAGGAGGCTGACATCTGTACTTGTGCTCAGACATCAGTTGTTTAAGAATTGTATTTTCGTGCCCAGCTATGACAAGGAGATGAGCAATGTTGTATTGACATGAAAAAGAATACTCAAGTCCATTTTATTCTGCTAGGTCTTTCTGCCAATTTGGCACACAGGATTCAAGCCTCTCTACGGGACTGTCAGTGTGCCTCCCTTCCGATTAAAAGCAGCCCAGTGATGGAGCTGTCCTTGAAGGCATCAGTGTTCTCCCTGCCTCTGATGCTTTCCACATTCCTGACATGTTTTGTCATTAAGAGCACAGAGTCTCTCCCTCACTCCCCCCTCACACATAACACAATTCAGCCATCATTACGTCCAAATCTTGTAGCACATGCAAAACACTGTGTTGTATTTACCTTCCACAGTGACCCTGTAAGGTAGGAATAGTCACTGCTGTCACCTTCCCACTAAAGTCGCTGGGATACAGAGAGAAGAACCTGAGTGGCAGAGCCAGATTTTCAACGGTGGTATCTAATCTGTCCTGGAACTCACTCTGTAGACCAGGCTGGCCTCAAACTCAGAGATCCACCTGCCTCTACCTCTTGAGTGCTAAGATTAAACACATTACCCATCATGCCTGGCTGAGCCTGCATTCTTAACCTCCATGTCACAAGTGTGACTCTTCCCACAGAGTGATCCCTGGAAGTGTACGGGAAAGGTAAAGTGAGAGCTGAAGACAGGCCAGGGTCATAGGCACCATGATGCACTGTGACCTTGAAGCTAAGACAGTTCTGGTCTGGGGATTACTGCTTCACCATGAACTCTCAGGTGTAAGATTATACACTGTATGTACAAATTTCCTGTCAGTTAAAAAGTCTATGGCCTATAAGAAAGGGTAGAATAGAAAGTGGGACGTCCAAAAGGCAGAAAGAATTCTGGGACAGAGCCAGGAGTGGGAAGAGCCACTGGAGAAGATGTGAGGAGACAGACACATGGTACCCAAGCAGAGGTAACCAGCCACGTGGCAGAATGTATAAATTAGTATAAATGGGTTATTTTAAACTAGTAGTTAGTCAGGGAACAAGCCTAGCTATATAGCCTAGGTATTTGTAAATTTATTTTGAGACTGAGTCATTACTCTGGGAGCTTGGGGCTGGGAGGAAAAACAGACTGTCTCACGACACTCATGGCTCCACCTGACATCCAGCCAGGGCTCAGGTGGTGAGTCCTGTGCACCTCACTGCTCCAGAGTGTGTTTCCGAGGTATACACTGACCTGCTTCTGGGGCTGGGTGCTCCCCTTGTGCTTGGCCACTCTTGGACTTGAAATTGTAATTTCCTTCTTCTTGGTTCTTTCCTGAGGAATTACTGTCTACGGAAAGCAAACAGATATATGTTAAAGGGACATTCAAAACGGCAGGAAGTAGGAAAGAGGTTTCTCCATGATACACATTAAATGTAGAATTACTGCTTTACTTATTTCTTTTTAAAATTCAGGTCTGTATTTGTCTGTCTATGTATGACATGTATGTGGGTGCCCACAGAGGCCAGTTATGAATCCCCTGATGTAGGTGCTGGAAACCAAACTTGGGTTCTCTAGTTGACCACTAATTAATCTGTCCAGTCCCTTGATTACTTTTTAGAAGACAGACGTTGAGAAAGGAATGGCAGGATTTACTTTTAAGTGAACACAGGCCAGTTGGGCATGGTAGCTCATGTCTTTAATCCCAGCATTCCAGAGGCAAAGAAAGATGGATCTCTGTGGGGGGCTCTATGTGAGGTGAAAAAACTTAGCACCATTTCAGGTGCTGCATCAAGACTTCAAGAATCTGACTTTGTGGTTTATCCTTCTTACATATTTAAGCACAGTAAAACTTTGGGAAAAGGTTTCCATGTGACACATACTAAATATAGAATTGAGGTGTTTGCACAGCAAGCAAGCTTGTGTGCTACCACTGAGTGATTTCCTCATTCCCTTTGTTCATTTTCAGACTGAGGTACCAATAAGCTTTGAAGATACTCTCTCCAAATGGCCTAGAAGTGATTTAAACAAAGCATGATCGTCATGTTTTTTTTCTCCTGGTGAAGGAAGGTTAATAACACAGCTGGGGAGCGGACATAGTGCAGTCCCAGAGCTGGGTTAGTACGCACAAGGCTCTGCCTGGTTTAAGTCCCTGGGATCCCTTCCTCATCCTCAGTCACAGCAGGGAATATTCAAATCTTTTCCTAGTGTTCTAAGATCAACATCTCTCCCTGTGCCCAAACAGTAGATACATAAAGGAATCTGCTGGTTGGTATAAATGACATTTTCCAAAGACATAAACAAGGAGAGCGGGTCTCAGAATCTCATGGAACTGACCCTTGAGTATCGTTTGTGTTCGTTTCAATGAGGACTGAAGAGTTCAAGAGGACACTGAGATAGATTGCTGAGGACTAAGTCATTTCTTACAAGAGTTATTAATGCCAGAGACAGACAGACAGACAGACAGACATGCATGCAGGCAGGCAGGCAGGAGACAGGCAGGTTTCTGAGGAGACTCCTGGCTCCAATACCAGAGACAGATGGCACGGTGGAGGATCTGAAGAGAATCAGGGACATTGTGGCAGAAGAACCAGTTATGACTCTTTAAGGCTGGGTGGGGTTGGGGGACACTGCGATGGATAGATGGATGGATGGATGGATGGATGGACAGAACGACATTACATTCTGCCATCTGATGGGAACTCACTTCCCAGGGGAGGAATCCCGTCTGTTGTGTTCCAGTGGGGTCATGTATCTATAAGACAGCATTCTAACATTACACAGTTTGTGATAAATGAACCTTCTCACACTAGCTCCTCTGTTGGATTCCCAGCACCATCTTGGGAGGACACAAGTGCTTACAGATGTCCTCCTTCCACACATACAAACTACTTTCCTAGATTTTTGATCACACAGATTCTGAACAGTCCCCCCAGCACCAACCCTGAGAAGTCTAGATGAGAACATAAAAGAGAGAAGCCTTTAAAGACAAGTCTTTAGGCTTTTTTTGTGGCACCTTTAGGAGGTTGGCCATTTCAAGATGACGCTGAATATCTCCTCCACCACTGACTGTCAGAAACTGATCGAGGTGGGTGCTGGATGCAAGTTTCATGCTCTCTATGAGAAGTGCATGGCCACAGAAGCAGCAGCTGCTGCTGGGTGAAGAGTAGATGGGGCTATGTGCCTTGAAGCAGTGGTGAGAATGACAAGAGAGGTTTTCCCGTGACGTGAGGTCACCCATGACAGAGTGCGCCTGCTGCTGACTAAGGAGCAATCTCATCATAGACCAAGGATAACTGGATAGAGGAAATGCAAGTCTGTTCAAGGGTGCATTGTGGATGCCATCTGAGCGTGCTCAAACTTCTATTTGTGCTTTTTGTTAAAAATGGGGAGGGGGGATATTCCTGGACTACAGATATCACTGTCTCAGTGGTTGGTGTGTAAAAGAGCCAGGAGAACCTGAAGGTTTTTAATCTCTCTAAGGAAGATGATGTCCACCAATATGCTGACTGAAAGCTCTCAAACAAAGAAGGTACAAAGCCCAGGACCATAGCACCCAAGGTTTAACACCTATTATTCCACATGTCCTCGACTCAGGCACCGATGCATTGCTCTGAAGAAACAACGTACTCAGTCAAGCGAGAAGGATGCTGCAGAATGTGTAAACACACGGCCAAGGGAACCAAGACTCCAAGGGAAAAACACCAGAAACAGATAGCCAAGAGGTGTAGGCTGTCGCTGCTGAGCGCTCTCCTTCCGAGTCCAGTCAAAGATAAGCCTTGAAGAGTAACAAGCGTCCTTTGTGTGCCTTTGGCCTCCTGGATGCTGCACCTGGTTCCCCAGTCTCCTCACGGGCTAGCTCAGCCTGGTCATGTCCACTCTGGGCTTCCCAGTTGTCCCTGCCTCTGACTGTGTCTTCCCATATATCTATAATAAACCTTCTACCATAAAAAATAATACATAAAAATACATAGAAAGAGTAACAAGGAAGTGATCAGACTTGAATCTTAAAGTGACTACAACATCAAAGCTGGCAGAGTAGTTTACAGTGTATTTGGTCCCCCAGTGTTATATACATAAATACATAAATGACCTAAAACCAACCTTTATGTAACAGTTACCCCGAAGATAAGCTATGGGCTGAGGTGTTGGCACATTTAGTAGAGGAAGACCACACCTGTATGCAGAAATGGTTTTGTTTTGTTTTGTACAGGTTTCAGCCCAGTGCCTCGAAGGACTTGGCTGACCCACTACAGAACCCATGAATTTTTGAGTTGCCAATAACTAGAGCCTATGTAAACAAGCACACAACACTCCTTTCTACCACTCTGTAGGCCCGGAAACCTGATTTCCTTCCTTCAGCTAGACTGGATACAAGAAGACAGCATTGTTACTGAGTGACTTGGACCACACAGAGAACAGGCCCTGCAGCTGCAACCACATTGCTGACAGTCCAGCCATTGTGCCATGAGGTGCTGAGCAAACACAGGCCACACTGGCGCTCTGTGCTCCCAAATGCCAGGCTCCGGACATTCTAGGCAAGCGCTCACTGTGTAACCAAACATTCGTATGTGCCCTATAGAATCTTTAAAAACCTGTTTCTGAGGCTGAGGGTGTATTTCAATGGATCAGTATATTCTGCATGTATAAAGCCCTGACTTTAATCCTCACACACAAAAAATGGTGCCTATAACCGAGCACAGAGATTGTTTTTCTTGCCATTAGTCCCTAAAAAAATACAGTATAATAACTATTTATTTAGCACTTACATTATATAAGGGATTATATGTAATTTGGAGGTGGTTTACAGTATACAGGAGGATATGCATAATGCCATTAACTGTATTTTTTTTTTACAGTTGTTTATTTTGTATGTATGTAGGGAGGGGGCATTTACCTACTCCATGGCCATGTGTGGAGGTCAGAGGTAACCTGCAGGACTCAGTTCTCTCCTTCCACCAAGTGAGGTCTTGGGTGTGGAACTCAGGTTGTCAGGGTCTGCAGCAAGTGCCTGCACTCACTGAGCTGTCTCACGGCCCTCTCAGCTACTTTCATAGCTGAGAGTTGAGCAGCTTTGAACTTTGGTTCTCCCGGGTCCTGGAACCCATCCCTCAGGGACAACAAGGGAAGACTTTTTACCAGGCATTCTTTTCCATTAGTCAACAGTCATTTCTGTTCAGTGCTGGGAATCAAATCAAGGCCTGTGGATGCAAGACAAGGCTCTTCCATACAGCTCCAGAGCTCCTTAACTGTAAACTCATTAGTACAAATGTCAGGGTTGGTTTTTGTTTTGTTTGGCCAAATTCTTCATTGTAGGGTTAAATGGAGTGTCATGTCTGCTCTGCCACAGGGTTCAGGTTGCTTGGGGAGGCAGGATGCAGGAAGCTTGACTGCGCTTACCCTACTCTGGTGCCATGCCTGTGTGGGCTATGGGAAGCTGCAGGACACTGCTGGGAGTGGGGGAGCCCAGTCTGAGGACCTAGGGACAGCAAGAGCTGTCCCCGGGGTCCCAAGGCTGGGGCCTTCTGATTCTCAGGCTCTTGGGCACCCAGGCTAAGAACAGAGTGGGGGCCCTTGGCTAGATCTAGCTCAGGGCAGAGGGGAAGTAGAGAGGGGAGCTCTGGCTGGGTCCCACGGGGATGAGTCCTTGGCTTGTTGGTGGCTGGCTTGGCCTGGTGGTCATGGCTGGGAGTGCAGAGAGGCCTTGTAAGGGAGATTAGACACAGCTCCATAGGTGAAGGCCTTCTCTGTGGCTCCCATGGTGGGTCCCGGTGAACAGAGGCAGTCCATGGTTTTAAGGCATTTACTGTCATGGCGGAAAGTGGATGAGTAAAACCATACCCCACTTCTCAGGGTGGCCTGAGGTTAAATACCTTTAGTAGGAAGGAAGGGGAGTTTATTGGCTAAGCCTCCAGGCCTTTAGGTGCCTCATTAAAATGGAGATCTGTCTTGAGGCTACATGACCACAGGCCATGACCTCTACCTGTGGAGGGGATTGGGGTGTTGCTCTTATGTGACTGATGGCCACAAATCTATGGAGGGCTGCGGCTAGTGTCCAGGAGTGTGGCAACATGCCTACTGTCCCTCAGGGTGGCTGGGGTTTCCAACCTTAGCTCAACCAGAAACCAGTCTGCCTTTCACGGCCCTACACTTCATTTCAATTTTCATCATTCTGTTTTTGGAACACATTTCCCTGATGGTCTTCAAGCACAAAATATAACTTTGAACCATATTAACAGCAACGAATGAGAGAATAATTATGGAGAACTCATGTTGAGTTCTTACCTGGCTGAACAGGATTGATCTGGCTCTCTGGCGCCCTCTGGGTGGACTGGATCCTCTTCTCTGTGTGGGATACAGTAGCTGGTTGGTTGTGGGTAGTGGCTTTTTGGGATTTTTCCAACCAGGGGTCTCCTTCACCTTCATTTAATCCTGTGGCTCCTGGCTGGGCAGAAGTAGCCACTGTGTGTGTCACCAACTTGCCGTCAAAAGCCACTGTGGAAAAACTCAGTTACTTGCTGGGTTTCCTTCCTTCCTTCTTTCCTTCCTTCCTCCCCTCCCTTCTTCCCTTCCTTTCTTTTCTCTCTCGTTCTCTCTCTCTCTCTCTATGTTTGTGTGTGTGTGTGTGTGTGTGTGTGTGTATACACTGCATGTGGCAGCCAGAAGGCAACCCTGTTGTTCCTTAGGTGCCATCAACCTCTGTTTTTGAGATAGAGTCTCTTACTGGCCTAGAACTTGGAACTTATCAGGCAGGCTAGACTAGCTGACCAGTAAGCTTCCTTACTCCTCTTGCTTCTGCCTCTTCAGAACTAGGGTGACCACCACATGATGACACACTTGCATTTTGGATGCTGAAGAACTATCATCTCAGCCTTGGATTTCTTTTCTGAACGTTAACTAAGATGACCATATCTGTAGTTGATTTAAAATCACGGCTATTTAAGACTGCTATCTCACTCAGCCAAGACAGGCAGAGCCCACTAAAACTATTGCTTAGCTTTAAAATGGGCAATGTGTTCTTCCCTCTTCTAGTGGCTTTCCTAGCGTGGACAAGGACAGGCTCAACATTATATTCTTGGGTTTTTTTTGTTTTTCCAGTCTCTCTACTTTGTTGTAATGGGGTCTGAACCTTGGGCCTCATGCACTCTAGGCAAGCAGTAGACTGCTGAGCTACATCCTCAGTTCCTATACCTTATGTTTTGAGATCTTTATTTTTTTCTTCCTTCCTTACACTAGACTTTGCTGGGTTATTTACTACAGCTCTTCTTTCTTATGGTACTTTTAAGTACATGGCCTTACACAACTGATTTATAGGTCTAACTTAGCCATACTCCAGTGTGTCATAAACAATCCTTAAAAATTATAAAAGCAATGCCAATTGTGCCTATAGGCCTATGTCTGTAATTTCAGAACTAGAAGAGCTAAGGCTACAGGGTGGTGAGTGTGAGGTCAGCAACATGGCAAGACTGTAACACACACAATTATCAAAGCAATTATTAATGTACTTCAGTTCTTTTTTTAAAAAAGTGTATTATACTACATGGTAGAGATCAGAGGCCAACTGTGAGAGCTGATTATCTCTTCCCACCACATGGGTCTTGGGGCTTGAACTCAGATCGTTCAGCTTCAGCAGACGCCTTTAGCCACAGAGTCATCCCACCAGCCCCACTTCAGTTTGTAAAAAGTGCATGTTATGCGATATTTTACAGACACTGACCTGCCTATGCTACCCCTTCCAGATCCCTGCCTGCTAAGACCATGCAACTGACTCACAGTTTTGACAGAAGTCTTCATCAGACCCATCTGGACACTGCCTCACGCCATCACAAGCCAAGGCGATGTCAATGCAGCAGCCATTGTCACAGAAGAAAGGGTAGTGCGAGCAAGCACTGGGGCATCCTATTTGTGAACAAGTATCAGATCACAGGGATGCAGGGTAAGTTAACATCCCTGTCAGGATGACTGGGGAAAGAGGACACCAAGCAGGGTGAAGTGGCAGGGATTGTGATGTGACAGAAGTGGCACAACAGGTCAGTGGGTCCCTCTTTCACCTCTCACTGGACTCTCAGGGTTGCCCTAGAGGTCCCTGCCTGAAGGGTGTTCTTCAAACCTTTGTTGCCCTGGTTCCTTTGACCTCTGCTTGTTTGGCATCATCCATTCACTCATTCATCCATCATGGGTCCCCGTTCTCAGGTGGGTCACCTGACACTATCCCAACCACTGATGACTGTGCTTCAGGAGCAACGCCATGTTATAGACTCTGTGTCCTGAAGCCTTGTTCACTTTTTTTTTTTTTTTTGAGGTAGGGTTTCTTTATGTAGCCTTGGCTATCCCAGAACTCTCTCTCTAAGCCAGGCTGGCCTCACACTCACAGAGCTCCTCTTGCCTCTGCCTCCTGAGTGTGGGGCTTAAAGGTCTACACAGTACCACCACCCTCAGCAAATTCCTTTTCTTCTAAGACCTTTCCAAATACTAGATTACCTTTCTGCTGCTGCCTCCTATGAGACAACTGGACTGCTAGTGTCACAGAGGACATTCTATAGCTGCCGGGTGGTGTAAGTATATTTTTGAGAAATGACAGTATTTTTCCCTCTTGGGAATTTCAGGAGCTTCTAGTCTGCAGTGCAATTCGCAGGAGCTACAGACATTTCCTTGAAAGGCACTTTTCTCTACTTTTGATTAAGTCTACCTAGCTAAATAAGAGTCAGATGGGGGCTGGAGAGATGGCTCAGGGATTAAGAGCACTGGCTGTTCTTCCAGAGGACCAGAACCCATATGGCAGCTTACAGACTGTATGTAACTCCAGTTTCAGGGGATCCAACACCTGTGCACAGGCATGCAAAGCACCAATGCACATAAAAACTGTACACACACACACACACACATACACACACACACACACACACACACACACACAGAGTCTTTCAAGACAGGATTTCTCTATGTAGCCTGGGCTGTAGATCAGGCTGGCCCTCAACTCACAGAGATCTGCCTGTCTCTACTTCTTCAGCACTAGGGTTAAAGGTGTGCACTACTGTACCAGGCAAAAATACATAAATGTAATAATACAAAACAAACAAACAAACAAACAAAAACCCAGGTAACTCTCGGGTGATAGACATAAAAGGCATTCAGCTAGAAGCTGCCCTTAAGGAGTCCTACAATTTATTTATTTATTTATTTACTTTTATTTTATGTATATTGGTGGTTTGACTGCATGTATTTCTGTGTGAGAGTATGAGATCCCTTGGGACAGGAGTTACAGATAGTTGTGAGCTGCCATGTGGGTGCTGGGAATTGAACCCCTGCCCTCTGGAAGAGCAGCTAGTGCTCTTAACTGCGGAGCCACCTCTCTAGCCCCCTGGAATCCTACAATTTGATGGTGACAGGATGGACTAAATGGTTCTTTTGGGAACATGACTGGCAGATTACACGACATTCCACTAGCAGCAAAAGCTAAGCATAGTTGATGTGCACAGATGGAATCTAACACGTATTTTATTGAAAAGATGTCAACTGGAAAGTGACCCTGTCTGGGTGCAAGGCGATTGGAAGAGCGCTTGATTCTAAAGGAGAAAGGAAAGAAAGGAAATAATGCAGGAGCTGCTGAGACAGTTTGGCCTCCTTGAAAACTTAGGCCTGCAGAGTCAGCGACAGCCACCAGGGGGAGCAAGTGGAAACAAGGGTGCTGATCACCAAGCAACAAGCAATCTTACTCATGGGACAGGAAAACCCAAGGTTTCCCTGTATATCACTGGCTGTTCTGGAACTCATTCTGTAGACCAGGCTGGCCTCACACTCACAGAGTTTCGCCAGCCTCTGCCTCCTGAGTTCTGGGATTAAGAGTGTGCACCAGCACCACTTGGCTTCTGTGAAACTTTCGAGTAGGGCTTTTCTACTTTACATATTTCAGTCTAACTGGGGTCATTAACCACACATTTTTCTTATAATTTTAAGTGATTTATTATATAAACCATTAATAGAGTCAAGTCTCCTTTCTAGCCTATCATATGCCTCTCTTCCCTGCACCCCACATTTTATTTTTAATCAATGGAAAATAGTATATAGATATATGGTACCCAAGGGTATGTGTTGATGTACGTATAATATACACACATGTATATATGTATATACTATACTTGTTTTTTAAAAAAGATTTATTTATTTTTATGTATATATGTGTACACTGTAGCTGTCTTCAGACACACCAGACGAGGGCATCAGATCCCATTACAGATGGTTGTGAGTCACCACGTGGTTGCTGGGAATTGAACTCAGGACCTCTGGAAGAGCAGTCAGTGCTCTTAACCACTGAGCCATTTCTCCAGCCCCCTATATACTGTATTTGTATGTATATATTTAATTACTAATTTTTTTGTGGTAAGAATATTTAAACTTAGTCTTTTGGCAATTTTGAAATATACATTACACCAGCCATATATATATACACACATATATCTGTATACATGTAATTGTATGTATATACGTATGTGTATGTATGTATGTGTGTGTATATATACACATATATCTGTATATATGTATATATGTACATGTAATTGTATGTATATACGTATGTGTATGTATGTATGTATGTGTATATATACACACACACACCAGTCATAGTCACCATGCCCTAAAACGTATTCTTTCTAGTTCATTGGAATGTTTACATGCATTTCCTACACAATGACCCCAGCTTTTAGCCACCACTCTATCCTCTGCTTCCATTGGCTGGACTGTTTAAACTGTAGCCTTGTGTTCAAAAACACATAGCAGAAGGACCTTCTATCTTTACACCAAATCCTCTCCTAGGAAAGCCAGGCACTGTCCCCAACAAGGTCAAAGAGGAAAGGCAGAAGGTCAGCACACAGCACCCCCTAGCTCATGGTCTATGCCCTGAGAATTTTCTCTACACTCTAACAGTGGGACCCAAATGGTCCTAAACACAGAGCCCATGTTTACATTTTTTAGCAAAAACTTCAAGCACCGAAAATAAGACGGAAGAGCCCGTGAAATGTGACCCTGGGATGTAAATCCCATTGACACCACCATGACCATCTGGGTTTGGCTGGCCATGGGGGACTCAATGGAAGGACTCTCTCCTCACCTCCCGTGGAATGGAGCCTGGGAAGCACAGTCACAGACACGTTGTCGGAGCTTCTCTGACCCACGGAGTCAGTCACCGTCAGCTGGAAGATGTAAGCTCCTTCCTTCAGGTGGGACAGCCTCAGGGTTCCTGGCTGAGGCACCTGCCATACAAACAGGTATAGGGAAGACAGTTGAGCACAGAGGGCCCAGGAGCACACACAAACATGGACGCTGCCCCTTTCCTCACAAGGAGCCTTCAGCCCCTCTTTTTCTCCTTAGTAACATTATATAAATAACTTTGAAACAGAAGTAATAACAAATGATCGCTGACACTCCAAGGTAGAAATGATTGCTGATGTACAAATTAAACCAAAACGTTGAAATGTAAAGAAGACAGAAAGGAAGGAGGTCCTGCACAGGGGCAGTCAGTCATGTACACAGACACGGGAAAGGGGAGGCCGTGATGGCGGCAGTCACGTGGTGAGATGAAGCAGGTGGTAGGAAACCTTGCTAACAGAAGACTCAGAGTGAACCTATCCCAAGACATAGCTACAAACACAGTTCATGCAACTGGCTTTGTTAACAGGCATTGGGACCAATGTCCAGAGCACAAGAGGGTGTTAACAGTGGATCAGAAGGAACCACAGCATACATGAGGAAGTCAATTAGGAGTTTCAGTTTTTATGAAGAACACATATCTAAGAAAATCTAGATTAGGCTAGAAGGTAGATGGTCTGAAAATCATTACAAGGATTTTTATACAGAATCAAAGGATGCATTCAGCATTTTCCAAAGGGAAATCTAGCACCAATCCATATAGCCAAGTATAAACTGTTTGCCTAAGTAGTAGAGCTGATTAACAAACAGTAAGCTAGGACAGAGGTTCTCAACCTGTAGGTCATGACCCCATTGGGGTCACATATCAGATATCCTGTGTATCAGATATTTACATTATGATTCATAACAGCAGCAAAATTACAGTTATGAAGTAGCAACAAAGATAATTTTATGGTTGGGGTCACTGCAACCCTGGGAACTGTATTAAAGGGTCACAGCGTTAGGAAGGTTGAGAGCCACCAATTTAGGACATGATGTATAAAGTGAGTTTCTGCTTCTGGAAAAGTTGGGCAGAGAACAATGACTCCTGGGTGGTGTGCTCTAGGAAGGATTCTGAGTGATAGGTAGGGGACACTTCTGAACTGGTCCAACCCTAAAGTTATTTAATCACTGAGTAAAAGCAGCAGACTGAGATCAGTGCAGTGGGGCCAGCTGATTGTTGCTTTGGTTGTGGTTCCAGTCCAGTACAGACTGGCTTTTCACTACCTCATCCTCTGAGGCAGTGTGGTTCCCAGCCTTCCTGATGCTGCAACTCTTAAACACAGTTCCTTATGTTGTGGTGACCCCCCCCCCATAAAAATACTTTGTTGCTACTTCATAAGTATAATTTTGCTACAGTTATGAATAGTAATGTAAATATCTGTGTTTTCTAACGGTCTGAGGTGACCCTGTGAAAGGGGTTGAGAACCACTTCTCTAAGCGGTGTAATCTGGATGAAGTGTGTGAGACTTAGTCTGGAAGTGTTCCTATCTAGAAATGGCTCCAACTGCCTCATGGCTGATATATGTAGGCACTCCCTCACAAATGGTTTGTTTCCGCCCACAGCAAATCTAGCTGTGGCCAAGAGAGCCTGCTGGAGGGCAAGAGAGCAGGGATCAGGACAGCCCGCGCTGCCCATCTCACTCCGTAGCACAGTGTCCATGAGTAGGATTAACTGCTGTGTACGGTGCTTCCAGATCATGTAAAGAAAGAATTCATTCTATTATTGTTGGCACTCTCTTTACATTCCTTCCTTTCATACTTTATAGGCAAATTCTTAATCCAGGGTAGCCAGGAATTGGTGACATAGTCTACATTGTCTTAAACTTGGTATCCTCCTGCCTCAACACACTTAGTACTAGCATAACAGGCATGTACCATCATACTTGGCCACTACGCAAATCTTATATGAAGGAAAAAGAAAACCTTTTTAAAAAGAGAACCAGAATTATTGAAACACAGCATAAGTCTTTTCCTCTGAGCTGAAGGAGCAAGACCCTGGCAAGCTTTCAAGCAAACAATCAAGACTATTTACTGAGCACCAAAGGAAGTTTATAGAATAAATCATTTTTAGGATAATTGATTTTATGATTTGTCCATTTTAAGCACACTCTGCCTGTTTATGTGCATTTAGGGACTGACAACGAACGACATTACAGAAAACCACTTCCCAGAAACATCACTTTCTGTTAGCAAGAATAACAAGAGTTACCTTCATGTCCACTGATGATGGGTCACCCTGCTGCAGCGTCCACTCGTAAAGGACAATGGCGTGGTCATCTGTGCTTTCCCGGCCATCTAGAACTACCCCGTCTGTGGGCAGATGCAAAACCACATCCTTCCCAGCCTTGCTAACTGGAGGCTCGTCCTCATCTGTGAAAGAGAAGAGACATGAGAGGCATGCCTCTTTGTTTCCCCAACTGATGAAAAGAAATATTTTGTCTGCAGAACAGATTAGTCCAAAAAAAAAAAACCTCGAAGAGAATAAATAGTCAACTGAAACCTATCTTCTTGCTAACTTCCATTGTGTCTCCTTATCCAAACAATAAACCAGCACCCTATTCTGACATGGACTTTTAGCAAAGATACATGTGGAAGAGGAGGTATAGAGTGAGCTCTTTGCAGTAGCTACAGAAAAGTAATCACACACACACACACACACACACACTGTAGCTGTTTAGAGGGCATCAGATCCCATTTCACATGGTTGTGAGCCACCATGTGGTTGCTGGAAATTGAACCACGGTCCTCTAGAAGAGCACCCAGTGCTCTTAACTGCAGAGTCATCTCTCTAGCCCCATTTAAAATATTTTTAAATGATTTACTTTTTAAAGTTATGTGCATTGTTGTTTTTCCAGCACGTGTGTCTGTGTGATGGTGTTAGATCCTCAGGAACTGGAGTTACAGACAATTGTGAATGGCCATGTAGGTGCCAGGAATTGAACCCAGGTATTTTAACCTCTGAGCCATCTCTTCAGCATCCAATAACAGTTTTTAAAAAACCTTCAAAGGTTTTACATGGAAGAATCAGGAAAGCACTGAGATACCTTGCTTGTCATGAAACAAATTAATCTTGCCTCTCCTTAAGAAAAGTCACGACCGTCACTGACTTTTGTTTAAGTGCATCATTGATATGACTTCTGAGCCCAGAGAAACCCTCACAGTCTAACTTGACCTCTGATGACCTCTGAGAAAACAATTTCTCCCCAGTTCCAGTCAGGCTAAATGTATTTTGAAACAAACCAGAGCTTATCTACACAGAAACAGTTCTGGAAGCAAACAAAGAACAACACTCTCCAAGAGTGAGACAAATGTAATTTGGAATTTTCATTTTGAAAAAAAAATGTAATTGAGCATGTTACGTACTATGGGAACACTGATTTATTTTGGAAACGAAACACAGTGGGTAAGACCTACAGAGGTGAAGTAAGGCACAAGCTAACTGAGACTAAGGGTTGCAAGGTGAGATTTAACCTGAAGAAGACAGGCCGGTGTTAGCTGGCCTCATTCCCAAGACCCTGCTGTGAATGGAGCTTTCCTGACAGACCTTCTGAATCTGTGCCAAGTGGTGCAAACTGGCTGGGGAATCAAAAGAGGCTGTGGAACAAGCTACCAGAGTGGGGCCGGGGGGAGGGGGGGGACATGGAGGAAATTAAGGTATCACGCCTTTCTGTGCTTGTTCTTCCTTCCCAGGCTGGAGAATCAATCTTTTATTTATGTATTTAAATTGCATCACTGAAGAAAAAAAATAACCATATCCAGAATTCCAGTATGAGTCTCATTATTTTTAATATGTGGAGTCCTGTCTGTCTTTCCCATAGGATATTGATGATCAAATACAATAATAATTATTATTATTATATAATGTAATAATGTATTATTAAATAATTTAATTAATAAAATTAAATTTAAAATTAAATAAACAAGACAACTGCATGACAATTATATAATTATATAATATTTATAATATATAATAAAATAAATGCTATGTATTATATAATTTATATATTATATATTTTTGAAAAGGAGTTTCTCTGTGTAACAGAGCCCTCGATTGTTCTGAGCTCTCTTCATAGACTTGGATGGCCTAGAACTCACAGAGATCCACCTGCCTCTGCCTCTGCTTCCTGAATGCTGGGATTAAATTCGTGCACCTTTATTGCTCCTTACTGGTAAGTTATTTGTACCCTGGAACGTGCCAAGTGCTTTACCTACTGGCATCCCCTCACTTGACGTTCACTGTGAGTCTGAGTGAAGCATGTATATTTCATCAACTTTTTCTCTGTAAATAATGCCACAATAAACGTGTTATTGCTCATACTGTTTCTCTAGCACAGATCATGCTCCCTAAAAAAAAACCAACAAAAACTAGAGCAGTGGTTCTCAACCCCTTTGGCAAACCTCTATCTTCCAAAATTATTTACATTTATCTTCCAAAATTAATTACATTTATTTAATTATTTACATAATTATTTAATTATTTACATTAATTATTTAAATTAATTACATGTTATGTAATTATTTATTACATAACAGTAGCGAAATTACAGTTATGAAGTAGCAACAAAGATAATTTTATGGTGGGGTGGGTCACCACCACATGAAGTTCGGTATTAAAGCATTAGAAAAGGCTAAGAACCACCACCCTAGAAGAATGGATATTTTAAATCTCCCATACATTATTTCCTAATTGGTTTCCAAGAGGTTGGTACCAGTTTACACTGTCAATGCCCATGAGTATATAGTTTTTCACACGTATGCCAAGGTTTTTCTTTTCTTTTCTTTTTCTTTCTTTCTTTCTTTTTTACAATTTAGTAAGTGTAAGCTGACATTTACATTTGATTCTCCTTTTGCCTCACTCTTTCTGATGGTACTGGGGATTGAACCTAGGCCCTCCAATGTGCTAGCTAAGTGCTGTCCCTTAAAGCTATATGCCTAGCCTCTGACTATCTTTAACTCTGGCCATTTCCTGTGTTTATTAACTGCATGTCTTCACCAGGAAACTGTTTACTTGAATCTTTTGTTCACTTACTTTTGTCAAACCAACCCTCAGCTCTGTTACTATTTTAAGATCATATTTCCTAGACTCTTGTTTGTAATTCCTTACTTACTGACACAAATTTTTTTTTTGTAAATTTGTACAAAATCTTTCTTTGATGATCTACTTAACTAATTTGAAGACTTCTTCCTCCCAGATAGATAATCCTGAATTTAGCTTCTAGTTTTTCTAACTATGGAGTAGACTGTGGCTTATTTTTAAGATACTTGTGTATATAGGACCAGAGAAATGGCTCAGTAAATTTGATAAATTGAATTCCACCCCCAAGATCCACATGATGGAAGAAGAAAACTAACCTCCTGCAAGTTTGCCTCTATCTTCCATACATATGCTGTGGCAGATATGTCCTAAGTAAATAAATGATGTAAATGCTGGTGTTAATCCCAGCACTGGGGAGGCAGAGGCAGGCGGACCTCTGTGAGTCTGAGGCCAGCTTGGTCTATGAAAAGAGTCCAGGATGGAGGCTCTGTTACACAGAGAGACTGTCTCGAAAAACAAACAAACAAACAAAAACAAACAAACAAACAAAAACAAAATAAAATATCCATCTGAGATTTGTGTGTGGTCAGAGTTGTAAGTCTCAATGTATTTTCTCCAACATTCCAACAAATAATCTTAGTATTGTTTATGAACTATAAGTGATTTCTGCTCATGCCAAAAAGAGGTCTGTGGAGATGAGTCAGCCTCAGCCCTGAACAGGAAGATCAGTCCTCACTACGTACTTGAAGACCGGCAGCAGAGGGAAGTTTGCTTGGGAGAAGGCAGAATTTCACCTGAGGCTTTGGTTTGACAAGCAAAGAGTTCTTTCCAAGCTCTACCCAGAGACACTGGATTTCAGGCTAGTTTAGTCAAAACAGCACAAAGTTCTGGTCCCCAAATGCTGAGAGATTATATTCTCAGCTCCTACAGGATCCCAAAGACTTCAGTCTCCACCCCACAGTCCTCTTTACTCAAGGCATCCACCTGTCTTTCCAATCAATCACACCAGCCAACCAAGGTTCTGTAACGATACCACAGACACCTGTACTGCCCCCCCCCCCCCCCCCCCCAAAAAAATCACAGGAAACATCCAAGCTTGGTCATTAAGACAATGTGAGCTAGAATGGAAGCAAGGCATCCAAGTGCAAGATGGTTACCAGAGACTTGCATGGGAGAAGCCTAGACTCAATCCTGAGGACTGAGGATGTCAGGCACTCTGCCTTGATTCAGATACTCTAGCAGGTAGGTTCTGTCACATCAAGATATCTCCCTACTCTGTCCTACAATTCTCTCACTATCCCTAGCAGCTGCCTCCTTAGGCTTGAGAGTGGCAGACACTCAGGGCTGTTAGGGAAAACACTGTGAGCTACTCCAGGGCTCAGCTCAGCAAACTACTTGCTGAGTGGTCCTCTGGCGAGTTGCTTTCCAGGTCTGCCTTCCACACAGCAGGATTTAACCTTTGAGCTGTTGTGAGAAATAGCAAATAGCTTAAAATAGTTTCTAACATCAAACTCAATGAAAGTGACCAATAAACTGGCTGATGGGCCAGTTTGAATCTATTCTATCCCATCCCATCCAGCAATCTTCCCCCCCCCCCATGTCTTCTTAATAGACTGGTTACAAGAGCTTTGCTAAATCACTGACTCATTTAGCCTCAAGCTCCACATGCTCACAAGATTATAAAAAAGGAAGAAAGAAATCAGAAAAATCCAGAAAGGCAGACTGAAGTAGTCTTACAAACACAAAGAACTCAAACAGGGTTAAGCATCTGGACAGGGAACTCCCGGGAGTCTGTAAAATGCCCTTTGCCCTCCATGCAGGGCCAATCAATGCAGCCTGTGAGCCAAGGCTGCACCACAGGTTCCAGAGAACGTGAAGAAATCTGGGCATATCAGCGCTTCCCAGAAAGTGGGCATGTTAGTCAGTGCTCCCCAGAGAGGAGGCCCAGTGGTTAGGATAAACTCCCCCTATAGAAAGGAAGGACAAAGGGGGAGGGAGGAGAAAAACCACTTGGATGGCTTTTGTTTTGGCTTTACTCTTAATCCTGTTTACTTTTCTTTCCCTGGGTTTAAGGAAAGCTTGGGTAGCAATGCAAATTTCTTCCAGATGAGCACGGAGAACCTGGGGGAATACATTTTGTTTCTCTGTTACTTTTCCCCTTCATTGTGTCTTGGTTCTTCTAGAGCCACTGATATAAAAACCACAGGGCAAACTGTCTTGGCCTTTAAAAGAGAGACAAACTTTACACATTATCCACTGTGTACTGCTGAGCCCAGCAGACCCCAGTACAGAGTTCCGACCCCCCCCCCCGCACACGGCTGGACCTCCTTACATTCAGTGGGACACAAAACCAACAAGGTAACGAATGTGGGGAAAATTATGGGCAAGGGATGGCAGAAAAGAGTGGAGACCGAGTGACAAGTTTTCCTTTATATTCTTATCTGAAGGAACTATGTGCAGGCAGAGAGCCAAACCAGGAAGCAGGAGTGGGTGTTAGGAGCAATTTTGCATCTAATTAAATCTTGTCCTTGCTATTTCCTGCCGTAAAACACGGTCTATAAAACTTCTGAGACGAAAGAAAACTAAAGTGATCTTTATTGGGACAAAGAAGGTTCTGAGATATCCTCTTAAATTGAACTTCCGCCAGTCCTCTTGGATCTGCCCTCCTATCTTTCAAAGGCAGCCCAACGGAACCTCCTTCTGCTCATCTACTCGACTTTCTTAGTACCATCCAAAGTCGTGTGTGTGTGTGTGTGTGTGTGTGTGTGTGTGTGTGTGCGCGCGCGCGCCACTTTCCCGGTTATCAGCAGCTTTAATCCTCTGGAAGCAGCGGATTTTGCTTGCTTGGTAGCAGGCGGGACCCTCCTTGTTGCACTTACCTGGCCCAGGCGAGTCCCCGGCGCGACTGAGGGTGTAAGTGCGGTGCCCGCGGAGCGGCGCGAACTTGCAGACACTACGGCCGCGCGCCGTGCAGTTGAACAGGTAGCAGCGGGGCGCGGGCATGGGTGCGGGCACGCTGGGCCCCCGGGGCATCTGCACCACCGCCACCGAGCAGCTCGGCTCGGAGCAGCAGGCCGCCACGCACTGCCGCCAGCCCCGCACGGTTCCGGGTGCGCGAAGGAAGCTGGCTCCCGCCGCGATGGAGTCCTGGGTGCGGATGATGGTATCGGGCACTGCCCGGTAGACCGCCGTACCGCCCGCACCCGGGCAATCCTCCCGCGGGCCGCCCAGAAGCTCCGGCTCCAGCTCCTCGCGAGGCCGTGCCCGCTGAAGCTGCCGGCGAAAGTCCTGAAGCAGCCTATCCACTCCGGACGGCGGAGCGGCGAGCTCCCCGGGCCGGCCGCCCGGCAGCCAGAGGCAGAGCAGCAGCAGCCCGCCGAGCGCGCGGTGCGGGGAGCCCGGGCCCGATCCTCCGCGGGCGGCCATGGCACGAGCGCGGCCTCAGAGTTCGGCGGCCCCGGGGCCTGGCTGTTTCACGGAGGCGGCGAGCGTGCCGGCTTCAAGAGGCATCGCGGGCCGGACTCGACTCGGTCGGACTTGGCGCCGCCCTGGCCCTTCTACCAGGCTGCGGGCTTTCGGTGCCTCTGTCTTCGCTCCTGCCTTGGGAGCTCACCGGGGCGACGAGCGGCCTCTACATAATCAGCACCGGCGAGCGGACAGCGGCTGCGGCGGGGCGGAGCCTGGCGTGCTAGGGCGGCTCCGGGGCGGGACTTCCGCAGGCCCCTAGGTCGCCGGCGTGCGGTGGGGAGGAGGGGACTCCCTGGAGTTGCAAGCTTGCTCCGTGGAGTGATCGCACCCTGAGCAGCGTGGGTGTTTGGGCCTAGCAGGCCTCATTAAGCAAGCAGACCCGCGCAAGGCCATAGCTCACAGGGCAAGGCACTCGGGCTTGGAGGGGAGAGTCGGTTAATACGTCAGTCTAAAGTCCGGGGCTACTCCGGAAAGCCACGGGCGCAGTCGGGGAACCACACAGACAACTTTGCCAGTCTTTGGGCATCCAATTTCGTTGCATTATGTATTACTAAAGAGATTTGGACTATGGTAGGTAATAAAGGAAGCAAAATATTTACCTCCAGGTTCTAATTCGTCTTTCAGTTTCGTTTAGAGAACTTAAATACCAGAAGTTTAGCAACGGAAAGCTGAACTTGTGAGGAGGTAAAGGCCAGGTGGTATCAGGTTAAGCCCGATTGATGATCTAGCAGCAGTTAACTGGGTATTGGAATAGATGGCACCTGACTTAGTTTGGACTGATAGGACACAATACTCTTCAGTGTGCGGCTGAATCGAGATATCATCGTATTCATTTCTAAAATCATAGATGGTCTCATTTGTCCTCAGAATAGAAGGTGCTTCCTAGGGTTTCTTAATCCCACTCAGAAGACCCCTCACCCTTATATTCTAAGTCATCATCTCAATAGTAGAATGCCTGTCTAGCCACAAGATCCTAAGTTCAGTCCCTAGTAACACAAACATGACTCCAACCTCACACTGAGAATTAGGTTTCAACATAAGAGTCGTATGAATTTTAGTATATGTTTTAAGTCTATAGTGACCCATGTTCCATGGTTCACAGCCCTTAGGTAAGTCAGTGCCCATGAAGTGCTTAGAAGGGCACCTGACACGTGGAGAAGCTCATTGTTACTAATTTTGAACTCACCTTTTGTTTTAAAATGCTTTTATTTATTCTTTGAGAATTCCATATGTCTTTAACATATACTAATACATCACCCAGCTCCACCCAGATCCTCCCTCTCCTCCTTTCCTCCCTTCTTGTTTCACTTTTAAAACCTAAAACAACAAAAACAAAACCCAGAAATGTAGAATCTGACTTGTGTTCACTAGCTACTCCTGAACACTGGTACTGCTCTGGATCCTGGTTTATATAGCCAGTGTCACCAGATTGGAAAAACACTCCCTCCCCCAAAGCTATCAATTGTGAACAGCTTCTTAGTCAACGGTGGGACTCTGTTATCCACTTCCTATCCTCTGCGCTAGGATCTTCTCTGACTTCATCTTGAGCAGGTCTTGTGCATGCTGCCATAGCCTCTGTGAGTCCATAATTCCTTGTTCTGTCTGGAAAACATGATTTCCTCATACCTGGTGTCTTAGTTAGGGTTTTACTGCTGTGAACAGACACCATGACCAAGGCAAGTCTTATAAGAACAACATTTAATTGGGGCTGGCTTACAGGTTCAGAGGTTCAGTCCATTATCATCAAGGTGGGAGCATGGCATCGTCCAGACAGACATGGCACTGGAGAAGGAGCTCAGAGTTCTAAGTCTTCATCTGACAGCTGCTAGGACAAGACTGGCTCCCATGTGGTTAGGAGGAGGGTCTCATTGCCCATCAGCACAGTGACACACTTCATACAAGGCCACACTCCTAACACTACCACTCCCAGGGCCAAGCATATTCAAACCACCACACATGATATCTGACTAATATTCAAACCACCA
>JADRCH010000061.1:61409-115671 GCA_019843965.1 Rhynchomys soricoides | reverse complement strand
ATATTCAAACCACCACACATGATATCTGACTAATATTCAAACCACCACACATGATATCTGACTATGTAGCAAAGGCTTGGCTTGAATCCACGAACCTCCTTCTCCTCCTGAGTGCTGAGATCACAGGCCCACACCACCTCCATTCTCATCTCATTTCAGATGAGAAACTGGCCACACTCGCTCCTGTGCCAGCCTAAGCTGGTAAACCCTCCACCGGCGGCAGCAGCTGCCTCTGTTCTGGCCTCCCCATCCTGAAGCCAAATTCTGCTTTTGATTTTCCTTTTCCCTTGCGTTCTCATGTTTCTCTAGGTTTCCCTCTCACTGCTACCCTGGAGATGTGACACAGTTATAACCTGTCATCTCCCCCTCCCCATGCCCATCTTCTCCTGCCTAGTAAGTCACTTTCTCAGCTTAACCCTTTCCTGTCCTCAACCGCGTGCTCAGTCTTTGCCTCTCTCAAAATTCCAGTGCTTTACACAAATACAAGACCTCCAAATCTCTCGTATCTCACTCTGTTCTATACTGCCAAAAGTCTCCTCTTATCTCCACTTCCCTTCAAAATAGTTTCATTTGTCCACTCTCTCTCCGTCCTTGAACTACACACACACACACACACACATACACACACACACACACACACTATATATATATATATATATATATATATATATTCAAAGTTAAGCCTAAAATCAAACATACTAGATAGCTGCTCGGTCCTCAAACTCTCCAGAGATCTGCTGAATATGACATTTATAATGTTTAATAATTATAGAGACATTGAAGGGCTTTCTAGTAGGCCTGAGCATGACAAACATGGCTCTGGCAGGCCTTGCCCCTCCCCCATTCCCTCTGCCTTGCTAAACTGTTAGATTACATTTCTAAAGCTAGCCACCAAGGTCTGATCCCTCATTTGGTCACTTGCTCCTCCTGAGGCTGCCTACCAAGGTCCAGCTATCAGAGAACTGAAGTCCAACCAATCAAAAGCCTTGTTTTGGCTCACCTAATTAACATGCCCAATTAAAATTAGCCAACTCATCCTAACACTGGGATTTCCTTTTTCTGTTTACAAACTGCCATTTGCTTATAGGCTGTGCCTGTCTTCTCTCTATCCTGAGGCAGTCCTTGGCCAGTCTGGAGCAAATTCCTTTCCTCCCACTCCCACTTGTTCCTTTCCCTTCCTGCTCATCCTCTGTCTTTGTCTCCTCCCCCCCCCCCCTTTGTCCCACAGGGGCAAATAAATCTTCATTGTTTTGGGTCGTCTTGTGCCAACTTCGAGGTCCTTTCAGACATATTCATGCTTAACACAAACCCTGTGGTCTCCAGAGAAGACAGATAGGGCACAATGATCACAGTGACTCCACCTGGATTGTGGTAACACTAACCACTGGGAAAAGTGCCCAGGCCTCACTTGCTGCCAGGACTCTGCTCCAATTGTAAACACTCTTGGGTTAATTGCCCTGCTCTGCCTAGTCAAAGTGATGTCAGTTTTCCCAAGTTAAAAAAAAAAAATTGACACAGAGGCCATTTATTTTATACCTCCTCCTGTAATTCATCCTCAGATCTCTGATGATATTGACTGACCAGCCTAAACACACACTGGTCAGTCTTCCCCACTCACCTCTTTCCCTCACCCACAGTCAGAATATACAGCCAGTATTCCAAACCCCTCCACACTTTACTGTTAACTCACTTGTTCTGGGTTGGTGTGGTGCTGTGTATACAAATCCTAAATTCTGAATCCCAAGATCTGGTTGTTTCCAATGAGCAAATTCTTAGGTACACTATTCTTTGTTGTGTAAACCTTGTTCTCCAACATCCTGAATTCCCCCACCTGTCAATTCCTGAGGGTGGGATCTCTCCCCCTCTCCCTGGTCTTGGGAATCCCCTTACCCAAGTAGCAGGACCACGAGTCTAAAAGTTTCAAATGTATCTCCAAGATAAAAAATTTCCCCTAAACTCCTTAACCTTCAGTATCTAGTTTATTTGTCCCAGCAGATTTCAACTCAACTAAAAAAAAAAAAAAAAAAAAAAAAAAATGCTCCAACAACTTGCCAGCCCCAGGTGTTCCCTCAGAATCTATGTCCTAGACAGCTCCAAAGCAACTAGCCTCAGACCGTCCAGCATCACACACTGCTCCAATGCTGCCTGCACTGCCCTTTTCTCAATTTTACAGGTAAGAAACAGGGTGCACAAAACTGAGAGATTACATTTCCTGCAACCAGGTGGGGCCTAACTTTCCTCTGAACATGCTAATGAAGTGGTCAGTATATTTAGACCCCCACCCTCACCCCCTCCTCGTCTGCACTCCTTTCATGGAGTCTGCTCTGCCTGCTGGGACAGATTTAGCTCTCAGGCAACTCTACCTCTAGCCCTATGTTGGAACCAATTGTGGACCCTTGTCCTAGATGAATCACTCAGAAGTTTTCTTCTAGGATATAAGCTGGGGAACAGAGAGACACAAGCTAAGTCAGTGTGGGAGGGATTGATGAGGGGTCAGGTAGGCTGCAGGGCTACCTGTGAGGAGACTGCAGAACAGAGGAGCTGTTCAGCAGAGGGAGGGAAATTCGGTCAGAGGAGCAAGTTACCTGCAATAACCTGACTCACTATAAAAGGGGCTTCTCGCTCTCTCTGCTCTCTTGCCTTCTTGCTCGCCCTCTGTCTCTCCTCCTTCTCTCTCCCCATCCCCCCCCCCCCCGTCCATGTGCTCATGCCTGGCCTCCACTACTCTTCCTTCTCTCTCTCTCTCTCTCCCTTTCTGTCTCTACTACCCCCTCAACTTCCGTCCACGCCCTAAATAAATTCTATTCTATCCTATACCATCCTGTGGCTGTCCCTCAGAGGGAAGGGATGCCTCAGCAAGGGCCCGCAGAGACACCCCTTCCCCCACACCTGACTACACATCCGCCAAAACATATTCCTTTTCTCCTTGTCTTTTAATAAACATGACATTTGGTGTCTTGGCTCGGATTTAGAAACTCTGCAGGTTTGCATGCCCCCTGCTACCACATGGAGAGCCCATGCTTACTAAACCAAACTTCGGAGAACTGGTAAGACCCCTCCCCCCACTGGTCAGAGTAAACCTCCCCACGGTCCCAGGAGCTACCCCTGTGCTGCCCTTGAGGATGGAGACATCCAGTCTTTTCACTGACCCTCATTCTAGGACATTTTCCTTTGGGTAAGATTTTCCTCTCTCCTCTGAGGTGGTTCCTTTCTCACTGCTGAGAAATCCCAGGCCTGGGTGAACCAGCTCTCTGTCTGGCCCAGAGTTTGGCCCCTAAACCACCACGGGACGACCTGGTGATCTGGCCTGGCTGTCAGTCTCTCTGGTTATTAATTGTATCCTCAGGATGCTGGTAGAGGTAATTAATAACCGTACTCTCACCCAACGGGTTGGGCTTTGCCGCCTTGTTCCTACCTACTGGAACGTCCCTGTCTAATTCACAGTAAGCAGCAAGCAATATCTCTACAGGGCCATGCTACTTCCGGTGCTTCCCTTGCCCTGCCCACCTCCCACAGGTGGGACAGGGCAGCGCCGGCTCACAGTCAGAAGCTCTGGGCTGGGGTTTCCGGCTGCTAGGAAGAAGCCCTACCCTGCTTGTCAGAGTGCTGCTGTCACCGCCTCCACCGCCGCTGTCTTGAAAGGAAGCCGGCTGCGCCAGCCAGTCCCTCTCATGCACCATCTGGCCTATTGTGACTCCTTACGATCTGTGCTCTTCACACTGCATGAGCATCCCACACTCCCAGCCTGGGCATGTGCCTGATGCCTCAAGCACACATGCGCACGCCTGTCTCTTGCTCAGCAAACTGGCCCAGGTTGGAAGTGGGACAGTTTAAACTCCCCAGTTCATGTCACAGGCTGGAAACTTCCTAGACACACTTTCTGTCACCATGGTCTCAGGTCACCACTGTCAGTTCTCTGATTCCTTTCCTTTCTGGTCCACACCAACTCTATGCCATGTGTTTCTCTACGAATGCAAACTGTGTTTTTCTCTGCTTATGCAACCTGTCAAAGTCGCCTAACAGTTAAGATTTTCGTTCCTATCCTGTCTTGGTAAATGATTTTGCCACTAATTTATAGTGTATATATATTCTCAAACAAATAATTTAACAAACACAAGTTGTCTAACTCAGATATGAATGATACAGCTCTCAGTCTTGTCAGAGTCTGCTAATATATATTAGTACTTAAGTTTATGACAGACAGAATCTCCCAAAGTCTTACAGCTTACCCCCCAAGATTTCAGAAGATAATGGACACGGCTATAAGAGACTACCTGGATTGTGGTTTGATAACCACTGGAACAGCCATTGCCCTGTCTGAGCGTGGTCTACACTGTGAACAAGACTGGATACCTAAGAGTCAAATGACTCATATTGTCTAAATCAAGGTGAGTCATTTCTTATTTCACACATATCTATTCCACAGAAAAAAAGGCTCTTCACCTTCTGGACTTGAAAGCCAGATTGGCTCTGCCCAAGTTGCCATGGCGACCACAAAGGGATCTGGGAACTGTTTGGACTATAGATGAACTCTGCCATTTTTAATTAGTATGTGAATCCTAGATTATAATTTATTCTTCCCAAGATTTCTGACTACATTGACAGCTAAGGTAACTGTAGCTTGACAGGTAGGAAACAGACCTAGCTCCTTACCCTAAGGTAACCCACCACTGTATTTGCTCATTAATAAATTCATTAACTAGCTAAGACTGCCAGATTTCTCACAGACTTCACGATAAACAATACACAAGTTCAGATGTAAGCTTTCACAGATGTAATCTGTTACTTCCTTACCTAAACTCGGTTTCTATTGACTAAATGCTTCATACTTCCTCTTCTTGCTCTGCCGCTGTCCTAACATTATTCGAGTTCTTATAAATTTGCCCAACCCTAATGAAGCATTCCACTATACAGTCCAAGTGTATAACCACAAATTCAGATTTTAAGTTTTCTTTGATTGTCTTTAAACTTAAAATTGTATCTCGTTATGTATATTCAGTCTCCTAGACAGAAGGAAAAAGTCCTTCTTGTTCCTTCTGTTCCACAAAAGGTTTGCTCATCTTACTGTTTATGTTGTTAACAAATCTATCTCTTTTGTAAACTTATAAGCTATAGGAAACCCACACAGATCTACCACTTATGGACCAAATAGACTCTGTCCAGCTAAATCCAGATTCCTCTTCTGTTCCTGGTGTTGGGATTCACCCCAAACCAAGACCTAAGGGTTTCAAATGTACTTTCAATGTACAACTAAACTTTCAAATGTACACCTAAGAAATTTTTTTTGCCTAACCATACTTAATCTTATTCTTTACCTATAAATGTGTGTGTGTGTGTGTGTGTGTGTGTGTGTGTGTGTGTTTCAGCATCTTGTCAAGTCCAGACACTTACTACAATCTAGGACAGCTCCAGAGAAGCAACACCCAGATGCTTCAATCTTCTCTCACAGGCATGGACGCTTCTATTGAACCTGTTTCTTCTGATCTATCCACAGATGGTTCCACAGACCCTGGACAGCAAAGAAACAGCCTAACCTCCGAAGACTGGACCAATATCCCCATACCCACTTTCCTAGGTTTCCTAGAGCTATGTTACCCCAAAGTCAACAGAAAGTGGCTAAAGATAATGGCGACCCTATTCCTGCTCCACCATCACCTCTTTCTAATTTTTTTCTTTTTTAATTAAACTAAAATGGGGGGAATGTTAGACACCTTTTGTCTAGGCTCCGCCCCATGTTGGGCACCAGTTGTATGGTTGTGGGGTCCCACATCAGTTCCGCCACAGGGCACGGCTGCTCAGGGAGCCGAGAAGCAGGAAGTTGACTGTGCTTATCCCACACGGTCACCTGGCAGGTGCTGGGCTGTAGGGAAGCCCTGGGACACCACTCCAGGGGTGGGAAAGCACAGTTTGAGGCAGGGACAGATGGCTTGGGGGGTCCCAAGGCCTGTGATGAGGCCAGGGTCATATGATTCTCAGGCTCTTGGACATTCAGGTACTGCTGGAAGCCGAGGAAGAGCTGAGAATGGGATGGGGGCTCAGAGCTGGATTTAGTCTGGGGCTGGAGCGGAAAGGGGGTCTCCGGCTGGTCCTGGAGGAGAGTCCTTGGCTTGACTGTGGCAACAGGCTTGGGCTTGGCTGGGAGTGCAGAAAGGCCTGCTATGGGAGACTAGACAACCACTCTATAGGTGAAGGCCTTCTCCATTGCTCTCCATGGCAGATCTTGATGAAAAGAGGCAGTCCATGGTTCCAAGACATTTATTGTCATGGCAAAAAGTAGATGTGTAAGACCATACCCCACTTCTCAGGGTGGGCCTTAGGTTAAATACCTTTTGCCAGGAGGAATATTTGGGAAGGACAGCTTATTGGTTAAGCCCTCAAGGCCTTTAGGTACCTCATTAAAGAGGAGATCTATCTTGAGCCTATCTGACGACAGGTCATGTACTCTATATGTGGAGGGGGTTGGGGCGTTGCCCTTACATGACTGATGGCCACAGATCTGTGGGAGAGCTGTGGCTAGTGGCAGAGACTGGTGCTGAGAACAGGAAAATCCCCTACCCTTCAGGGTTTCTGGGGCTTTTACCTAAGCTCAACCGGGGACCATGCTACCTTTCAGTCTCATACTCAGTAATGGAACACTGAGAAAGGAGGAAGGGGAGATAGGAACTACCTGACCTACTTAGTCCCCAATGGCTCCCTTGACCACACAGCTAAGCCTTCTAGCTGGGAGATATATATATTATATATATATGTTAATATAGCCAGACAGTGGTGTTCTAGGCCTTTAATCCCAGCACTTTATAGGCAGAGGAAGGCCGATCTTCATGAGTTCAAGGCCAGCATGGTCTACACAGCAAGTTCCAGGACAACCAGGACTACACAGAGAAACCCTCTCTTGACAAACAAAAACCACAACACCCCACTCCAAAAATTGTACTAACGCATGTGTAGGTGTGCGTGAGTGTGTGTAGGTGTGTGGAAGCCAGAGAGCAGACAACCTTGGATATGGTTTTTGAACATACCTGCCAACCCACATTTGAATTGATTGTATTTAGATTGGATAGTCATTGAAGGAGGTTCTTCAGAGGAGTTTAAAATCCCTATTTTCATCCCCTTCATCACGCTGAGGAGAGGGACTGTTCATTGAGCATCTTCTGGGTGCCAGACCACCCAGCTGATCTCACTTCAGCTTCTCCATCATTTCATGAGCACCAGTCTGTTTGTCTCTACATGTCACTGATGAAATACTGGGGCTATCAAAAATGTAACGGGGTGGGTGGGGGTGGGGGGGCAGTTACAGTAACTTTCCTGAGCACTAAGCCTTGCTTACTGGTGCCATCTGGTGTTAGAGTGGAATTTGCAGTTCTGGGTAATACCCAACAGTGACTTCTGAAGGCACACAATGAAGGTCTGTTAAGGAAGCTATCTTTGGGTTTGTTTGGTTTGTGTCTGTGCTGTTGTTGTTATAATCGTTGGGCTCTGTTTTTCTCTTCTTAAGATCAATGTCACTGAAGGGGGGTTCATAGGCGATAACACGTTTACTCTAAGTGTTCCTTGTTGGCTGAGGAGGTTCTCCTTTCAGTGAACTTCTTTGACCACTTTGTTGGAGCTCAGCTGATGGGAGATGCTTGACTGTGTTTTTAACTTCTCTATTTTGGGGCTGAAGAGATATCTCAGAAGCTGAGGAATATTGCTTTGGAAAAGGACCTGAGTTTAACTTCCAGCATCTATGTTGGGTGACTCATAATTGTCTATTGATCCCTGGATGCCTATTCTGTGTCAGAGTGCGATGCAGGACCATCAGAGTTGTAACTGTGTTGGAAAGATAATATGTGTTTTAAGGAGAGCCAACTGTGTCATCAGACAACTGAAAGACTGGACTTTATCTTAGAGGCTGGACTTCATCAGGAATCATATGTTGGGAGAATGACAAAATGTGTAGGAGGCAAAGTGGGTTAGGGTTAGGCTTGGTTAGAGATAGGGTATGTGTGAGGGGCAAGGTGGGTGTCCTGGCTGGTTTTATGTCAACTTCACACAAGCTAAGAGTCATCTGAAAGGAAGGAACCTTGATTTAGAAAGTGCTTCCATAAGACCCAGCTCTGGGGATTTTTTTTTAAATTAATGATTGATGGAGGAGGGTTCAAATCATTTTGGATGTGCTATCCATTGAGCAAGCAGTCCTAGGTTCTATGAAAAAGCAGGTTAAATCTGGGTGGTGGTAGAACCTGCCTTTAATCCTAGGATTTGGGAGACAGAGGAAGGTGGATCTCTGAGTTTGAGGTGAGCCTGGTCTATAGAGTGAATTTCAGGACAGCCAGAGCCACACAGAGAATCCTCGCCCCTCCACACCCCCCCCCCCCAAAACAAAACCAACCCAACCAACCAACCAAACAAACAAACAAAAAACCAAACCAGAACAGAAAGCAAGCAAGCAATCAGGCTGAACAATCAAGCCATCAGGAGCAAACCAATAAGTAGCACTCCTCTATGGCCTCTTCATCAGCTCCTGCTCTAGGCTCTGTTAATACATTTTTTAAAATAAATATTGATCTCTGTTGCGAGAATTATTTTTTTAAAGAAGAAGGAACGTATGGCATGTTCCTGCACTACACCCTGGTTCTCTCAACCCTGGTGGGCTGGCCAGCCATGCACTGGAGGGCAGTGGCTGACCTGCTTTCATCTCTTGGTGCTCTGAGTCAGAGCTCCACGATCTCTCCTTCCAGCTCTCTAGGTTCCCACTGGCAGGTCACTACCATGCCAGCCCCATGCTTCAATACCCCCATGGCCTCTGTGGTGCACATCAGGCAAACCCACACTTTGCTGCTGTATCTTTCTCTCTTGAACCCAGATGAGCTGCATCGTGAAGGAATGCAACACAAACTTAGTTCACAAACAATAGTAACTCAGTCTCTGGATGTATCAACTAAAACCTAATCTTGTAAACCTTATCAAAATCTGATTCTTCTGGTGGCGAATCCTTTCGGATCCACCATGATATCAGGAGACTCTAGTAACTACATCTTACCTACTACATGCTGTCCCTGTTCCAAAAGGCACCTCTCTCTCTCTCTCTCCTCCTCCTCCTTCTCTCTTCTCCTCTCCAACCCAGAAGTCTCTCTTATGTGCCCAGTGATTGGCTCTTTTATTCATTAGGGGATTGGTTCACAAGAAGTCACAGGTGTAACTCACTCCTTGTCTGAAGCCCCTCCCATGAGGGCAGAATTAGAATACAAAAGGCCCCAGGGCTAGCCACAACAGATCTCTAACTCTGGCTAGCTCATAAATGAGAGTGAAGCCTAGTAGATTTATTTAATCAGCTTTATCAACAACTACTGGACAAAATACCCCTAATGTATTTTTCATGATGTTAGACTGGCTAATTCCCAGCTGAGCTCCACAAATACTTGCTGTTTGAATCTTGTCTGGGTTATTTTTGCTCCATCAGTTTGTCCTCAGGGGGCATTTCACTTGATCCCATGCTCCTGGTCCATCTCATCTCGTGGAGATTTCCTGTTTTCTCCATCTTCCTTCTCCTTCTCCTTCTCCTTCCTTTCTCCTTCCTCCTTTCATGGTCCCTACCTGTGACACCCAGCCCAGTAACCAAAGCTCCACCTTCCTCTATTTTCCCCAGTAATTGGATAGAGCCATTTTTATTTAACCAACAGCTTTAAATTGGGGAGCAACCAGATCTTGAGGTTCAGAATTTAGCCTTTGTATACACAGCACCAGACCAACACCAAGTTTCCTGCCCCGTTTGAGTTCCTGTCCTGACTTCCTGCAGTGATGGAGTATGTGGAAGTGTAACTCAGACCCTTTCCTCCTCAAGTCACAGCTCTAGTAACCCTAACTGGGACTGTAAGAGGTAAAGTGAGTAAGCAAAGGTGTGGCCTTGTGCCTGTCAGAAGAGTAGCTTGTTTCCCAGGAAGAGATTTCACACACTTCTGCCAAGTTTTCAGACCGTCTGGCAAGGCAGATCATCAGGAATGGATGGGACCTCCCACGGAACATGGCTTTTTAGTTATGCAGATGTCTTGCTTTCTTAAACCAATTCCCTGTCAGGACCCAGAAGGTCACCTTGGGGTATTTGTTATTTTTCTCTTTAATTTGTGCACTGGGGGTGAGTACCAAGCTTAGATTCTTGGGATTGTCAGAGTCCAAGCTTTGTTCTTCAAAACTTTGGGACTCAGATGAGGCATATGACTGAGCCAGACAGATAGGCAAATGGGTTTCTTACAGCAACTAGATCAAATCACTTTAAACATTTGTGACCATGCTGTGCTGAAGCGCCAGAAGGTAGTTGGGAATTCTTTACCCATTGGTTTCTGGATGTACACACTGAATGTAAGATGTCAGGTCCATAGGCAGTCTCCATGACAACCTCAGCTATCTTGCTTCTATGGTGTCGGGAATGGATGTGCTACCACCATGCCCAACAGACCCAAATCTTCTTACCAGGGAATATTTATGGAAAATTTCTTAAGATCAAAATAAAAAATTAGAATCTTGGAAGTCTTCATCTCACTTTTGAAGTTTTACCCCAGATTGTATGTGAGAAAAGTAACAAGGACAGTGGTGAGAAAGGTGTTCGCTTTACTCACATAAAGATGGGCAATGTGCACCTGAGAGGCTGAGTTTGGGGCCAGCCTGGTCTATAGAGTGAGTTTTAGGATATTCAGTGCTACACAGAGAAACCCTGTCTCAAAAAACAAAACAAAGACAAACAAACAAACAAACAAACAAACAAGACAATTTACTGGTGTTATGGTTCATGCCTTTGATCTCAACACTCAAGAGACAGAAGCAGGCAGATCCCTGAGTTTGAGGACAGTCTGGTCTACAGAATGAGTTTCAGTACAGCCAGGGCTACACAGAGAAATCCCTGTCTAGGAAAACAAACAAAACAAGCCAGGCAACCAACCAAATAAACAAAAGGCAATTTCATTTTCTTTTAAAAATTTTATTGCATTTTAATTTATTCTGTGTTTATGTATATGCTTATGGATGCATTAGTACCACAGTCTCTCTCTCTCTCTCTCTCTCTCTCTCTCTCTCTCTCTCTCTCTCTCTGTGTGTATTTGTGCATGTATTTAGGTTGGAGCTGTTTTTCTCCTACCATGTGGATACCAGGAACTGAACTCTGCTTATTAGTTTTGGTGGTAGATGCCTTTACCCCCTGAGGATTCTCACCTGCTCAAGTAATTTCATTTTCAAAGGAAAAATGTATTTATATATATATATTCACAGAAGTATAGTCAAGTATAGTTACCAAATCAACTTAGTGGAGGTTTTTTGCTTGTTTAATAGACTTTCTCTGTCTATATGTAGTTCAGGTTGGTCTTGAACTTGGTGTTCTTCTGCTTCAGCCTCTTGAGGGCTGGCATTGCAAGTGTGCATGCAGCATTGATATTGACCACTCTATTGTTTTGTCTTAAGGGCTGTCCTGAACCATAGCTACTAATGTACAACTTTCCATAGGTACTGAATTTAGTAGCATTGTTCATTAGCTTTTTATCTGTGCACATACCCTTGCAAAGCCTTGTTCTTTAGACGGTCTCTCATTGATAAGCTGGACTCAGATTTGTTATATAGCCAAAGATGACCTTTCCTTAAACTCCCTAGTGTTGATATTATAGTCATTTATCATCATGTGTGTGCGTGTAATACGTTTCACCATATGAAAAAAATTATTTTAAAAAAAGCCACACTTTGCCAGAAGGAAATAGTCTTCACTTTGGTGCACTATAATAGATACCTTGAACAATCCCTTGTTAACGCCACCTTTCTCCTTTTAAATTTGTTTTTTATTTTAATTATCTAATCAGTGTTTGCTTATTTGTGTGTGAGCCCACGTATGTGGGTGGGTATGCATATGTGTCTGTATGGGTGGGAGTGTGGGGTCAGAAGTGTTAAGCTTATTAGTCAATTGCACTCTATTTGTAAAAGTGTCTCACTGAACATAGGACCCATTGATTTGCCTAGACTGGCCAGTGAGCACTAGGGACTCTCCTGCCTTCATGTGCCCAGTGCTGGGACTACAGACACCTGCAGCAGTACTAGATTCTTTACATAGATTCTGAGGGGTGGAACTTGAATCTTCATGCTAGTACTTTGTACTTGGTAAATCTTGCACTTTAGTAGCTAAGCTGTCTCCCCAGGCCAACTTTCTTCCATTTTGCCTACTTTATAAAAACCTATTCCTTTCTCATGGAACTGTAAGTTCTAGGGAGAGACGCTTGGGATACTTTCTTCCTCCTATATCTGTCAACTTTACTCTTTTCCTATCTTTCTGGGAAGGCTGGGGACTGAAGTCTAGTACATGCTAGAGCTCATCTCCTGTCACTGTTTTTTATTTGTATAATTAGTGTGGATTACATAATTAGGAATGCTGGAGTTTGAGCCTAAAGTTGATTTTAGAGTAAGTCTCTCTCCACAAATCCGTCAAAGAAACTCAAGTCTAAGGAAAGAATTTGGCGAAGTCTACCAGGAGCCCTCCATAATCATCCCATGACTCCTGCTCCCCTGAGGTTTTTCTCCATTCAAAAAAAAGGGGGGGGGGAGTATATTTCTTTGATTCAGACTGTCTCCATTCTATTTTCCCAATCCTGAATTTGGATAAAAAGATCTCCTCAAGCACTTCTTTTCTCAGTATTTTTTTTTTTTTTTTTTTTGGTAGTTAGTGGATCTCCTGGGTCTAGGAGTAACAGGACATATAAACAATTCATGGAAGGCTCCCTGGAGCAGAAGGTGGAGCTTGGCAATACAGTGGAGGTGCTGCTGCTTGTGAGCATGGTGTCTAGTCTAGTGTCTTATGCTGATGCTCCCCATGAACTAAGCACTGGATCTCTGGAAACATCTACAAATAAATCACAGCTTCACTCTAGCCTCAAGTACAGAGAGACAAATTATTTATAACGTCTGTGAAATCCACCCTCTCACCCCACCCCTTTGCTCTGCCAACGTTCAGTCAAATCTTGTGATTCTGGGATACTTACTGAGCAAAGTCTTCCAGCAGCAAAAGGGGCTATGAAGAACAAGATGCTGAGGATATCCTGTTGCCCAGACTGAAAACAAACACAGCATTGGGGGTATAATTCAGTTACCACTGAATTGAAAGTGAAATGCAAAGAATAGAGTTAGAGTGGCTTTGTCTACTGAGAAGCCACCTCAAATTCATTCTACTAGGGTTGTTCCGATGTATGGGATGGTTGAGAGTAAGTTAGTAATGACAGTTGTCCCTCAGAATGATATTTGAATGAATGTGGTCAATCACAACAAAATAAAAATAAATATCACCAACAAACAGAAAGAGGCAAACAAGAGGTACTCAAGGGCCCAGCTCCCAGTGCTAACAGGCGAAGTTTCCTAGGTACTGACCACTAGGCAGGCCCAAACATTTGCCTTCCACCCAGTTTCCAGTGCTGACAACGTATAGCCATAGACCTGGGCTGCTCTCAGTGTTGGTCAGAGAGCATCCTTCTGAAATGGGGAGCAGTCAGAGCCGAGACATATATTGACTCAGAGTGCTAAGGACTAGGAGACTAAATGCTTGCCCTACACAAGTCTTCTATAACAACATACCTCCTCCCTGATCCCCATCACCAACGTCCAGGGAACATCACTTGAGACTAGGAATCGGAAAAAATGTAAGCACTAAAGGATGAGAAGGGAGGAGCTGTAAAATGGTGTGTTCTGGACCCAACTTGGATATTTTTACTGATGAACAATATGGTTATTTGCACACAATCAAGCTAGCCAAAATCCCAGCATAGATGATCTCCAGGATCCTCTGCATATTGAGGAACTATTGGTAGCTGATAGCAGCTGGATGAGGGAGAAGATGGTCCTTTGTTTAAGATATGACCACTGAGTCAGACAATGGCAACACTCACCTTTAATCCCAGCACTCAGGAAGCAGAGGCAAGTAGATCTCTGAGTTTGTGACCAGCTTGGTCTATGGAGTAAGTCCCAGGACAGCCAGGGCTGCACAGAGAGACCCTGTCTCTGGGAAAAAAGAAAATAAAGAAAAGAAAAGAAGAAAGGAAGGAAATAAAGATGTGACCACTAGTAGGTTTCCAGTGTTGCAGTAGATGGCCCTGTACCCACACATATATGGCCAGCAACAACTGGACTTAGTGGGTTGTAAAAAGAAAGGAAGAAGTCAGGCATAGAATGTAGACCTTTAGTCTCAGCATTGTGAGTGTAATTGAAGAGGGCCAGAGTGCAGCTTAAGTTGGTAGCCAAACTTGGCAGTGCCTGTCAGCAGCCAACTGTGAAAGGCTAACAGCATACAAGTGATGTTTTGGAGATAACACATGGTTTTGCTTGGTCTGCAATGAATAATTCTGAATTGCAAGGCTTTCAGAAATCTCAAGATTGATTATTGCAGATAATAATGGCCTTTCCTGCCATTATTAAATTAATGATTCCTGGGCATTAACCCACTCTATTGGGAAGATGTTCTGCAGATCTACAAAGATGCACTCTCTTGTAGCAATGCTACGCAGACAAATTGATGATTTCATAATTCCTAATAATGATTCTATAGAATTCTTTAATTTATACAAGTGACTTTCAAGTCCTCTCTAATATAGGCTGCAATTAGGGCTCTCTAAACCTTCATGTGTCATGAGTGAATCGCACTAAAATAGAAAGCAGCTGTGAAACAGATTTACGATCAGGAAAATAGTCTTTCTGGGCTGTCTGTGAAACCATTATCTGATAACTAAAGGTCAAAAAGGGGAATAAATAGTCTGTTGTAGGTGCAAGGACAGAAGATAAAATATTGACTGAATTTATCTGTACAAAACTTCAAAACCAATGTGACACTAGGCAGATGATTTTCCTCTTGACAAAACTATGCTAACTTAGACATAAGAATTATTGTTTTAAACTTTTAATGAGCCTGCAGAGCTAGTGAAAGATAAAGAATGTTTAATTAGATAACTAGTTTTAATGGGAACAAATGTAAACATCTCTTGTAACTTCTTATTCAATTTATGATTTGAACTTGTTTGAACTTGTGAACTTTTGAATAAAGATGACAAGAATACCATGTGATCATGTATCCTAAAAAAAAAAAAAGTACAAGAACTAGGAATTATGCCAAGAACAGAGCAGAGTAGAGAGAACAGACAGGTTTTTTTTTTTTTTTCTTTCTTTTTTTAAACCATGAGACTGCTCTTTACTTAGGAGCCTTTTCTTTAAGGGTTTTTTTACTAACAGAAATACACAGGTAAAAGCCTTTTCTTTCTCTGAGCAATGAACTTTGGAGCTTATTTTTCATCAAGAATGAGTGAGTTCTTTCTGTGATGTTGCCTGCTCAATGAAACCTTCTCATGGAGTGCTATTGCTCTGTCTGCGTGTATGTGTGTGTGTGTGTGTGTGTGTGTGTGTGTGTGTGTGTGTGTATGTGTGTATAAGTATGCATGAATACTTGTAGAGTTGATGAGACAGGTAGTCAGGCCCAACAGGTCTGTGTATATGAATGTATATGTGTCTATGGATATTTGCTTGTGTAAAAGTACTTCTTTCTGTGAGCATGACTTTCTTTTCCTGGTTCACTAAAAGCCTCCCTTTTGCCTGGCCAGAGTGAAAGGAGCCTTAGCAATAAATCCTTTATTGAATTCTTTGTTGCTCTATAGCCTATGTTAATTGATGGAGAATTATAAAGTAAAGAATAAGAAAGATAGTTAAGTTCCCCAGCACTTAATCAAGCATAGAACAACTTAATGAAGCACAGAGCGTTAATAAAGAGTTAAGTTTCCTACAAGGCTGGAGATCAACAGTCTTTTGGCCTGTGTGCAATGCTGTGTCCCCCTTCAGCACCTATCCTAAGACCAAGCAGGCCCCTTGCAAGTGCCATTGATGTGGTGCTGGCTTTAGAGTCATGATGAACACACTAGTAAGGGGGTGTCACAGAATCTTCCTCTGAGATTGAAGAGAATTGTTGAAGCCAAGTGTTTTACAGGGTAGGGAGACTATTGCTAGGCAACTGCATGAAACTGGGTTAAAGCCTGGATTGCACTGGCGATACCAGCATATTAGAGATGCCTGAGCCATGGGACATCTGCTGAAGAGAGCTACAGAAACGATGGTCAGGAACAGAGAACACAAAGAAACTTATCAAGAGAGATAGAGGGGGAGGGACACTGCGGCAGGCTGTAAAGCCATAAGGGCAGAGTCATCTAAGCTCTCTTGCATCAGACATGGCACTAAAGGATTTGGAGATATCCCTGCTGGATTTCAGTCTTTCTTTGTTCTAGTATTTCCTCATCACGCCCCCCATTTCTCTCTCTCTTTCTCTCTGGAATGGTAACGTACATTCTATGTTGTTGGAAGTATGTAAATGGTCTTTTGATTTGATACAGATTTGCAATTAGTAAATTGCCTTGAGTCTCAGACTGTGCTTTGAAACAGTACTAAGACTGTGAAGGGCTACAGGGACTGTTGATTTTGGATTAAGTGCATTAAATGCCTGTGGTATGGGGGTCCCTGCAAGCTCTGCTGCTGGCAGGAATATGATCTAGGTGAAGTAAGAAGGAAACTCAGGTTTTCCAGTCTGGTTTGCCTGGAGCACAGCCTGCAGAGGTAAGTTGTGCACTTGCCCTTTTGGTAAGTTTTGTACTTTGCAGGACCCAAAGAGTGTCCTGTTTCCTGGTGGAGGACTCTGGGGTCCCAAGAATAACCAGCTTGGAACCCTGCCCCACCAATCCCTTCCCAGTCTGGTCCATCTGGAGCAGTTGGCAGAGGTTAGTTGTGCGAGTTCCCCTGACATCCATTGTCTGGCTCTGAGCCTTGTGAGACCCCAAGAGCATCCTGCATCCCTGTGGAGGCCTTCAGGGGTCCCAAGAACTACAAGCTGGAATGTTGCCCCACCAGTCTCTTGCCAGTAATGTCTGCCTGAGGCACAGCCAGCAGAGTTGGGTGGCCTGACCTCCATTGTCTGGTCCATGACTCCTCCTGCCTTCCTGAGAAGTCCTGCTATCATCAGGATCATCCAGCCAACACCAGGGAAAACCAGATCCCTAAAGGAGCATAAGTACACAATCAACAAGAGCCAGGGCAATATGGCACCACCAGAGCCTAGCCATCCTGCTACAGCAAGCTCTGGATATCATAACAAAACTAAAGCACAAGAAGAAGATCTTAAATCCAATCTAATAACGATGATAGAAGCCGTCAAAGAGGATATGAATAAATCCCTTAAGGTAACACAGGAAAATACATTCAACCAGGTAGAGGCATTAAAAGAGGAAGCAAATAAATATAAAGAAATACAGGAAAATACAACCAAACAGGTGAAGGGTAGGAATACAACTGTCCAGGACCTGAAAGGGGAAATAGAAGCAAGAAAGGAGACACAAACTGAGGCAACCCTGGGATGGAAAACCCAGGAAGGAAAACAGGAACTACAGTCGTAAGCATCACCAACAGAATACAGGAGATGGAAGAGAGAATCTCAGGTGTAGAAGATACAATAGAAGAAATCAATGTATCAAAGAAAATGCAAAATATCCAGAAATTTGGGACACTATGAAAAGACCAAACCTAAGAATAATTAATAGGAATAGAAGATGGAAAGATTCCAAGATTAAAGGCCCAGAAAACATCTTCAACAAAATCATAGAAGAAAATTTCCTTAACCTAAAGCAAGAGATGTCTATAAACATACAAGAAGCTTACAGAACACCAATAGATTGAGCCAGATAAAAAAAATCCTCCCACCACATAATAATCAAAACACTACATGTACAGAACAAAGAATAGTAAAAGCTGTAAGGGAAAAAGGCCAAATAACATATAAAGGCATATTTATATGTTACATAATTACATAATTATCATATTACTATCATAATTACACCCATCTTCTCAACAGAGACTCTAAAAGGCTAGAAGGGCCTGGACAGGTACAGGTCTTGCAGACCCTAAGAGAACACAGAAGTCAGCCAAGATTACTGTACCTAGCAAAATTTTCAATCACTTTAGATGGAGAAATCAAGATATTCCATGACAAAACCAAATTTAAACAATATCTTTCCACCAACCCAACTCTACAGAGGATACTAGAAGGAAAAATTCAACCCAATGAGACCAACTACACCCTAGAAAACACAGGAAACAAATAGCCCTACAACAGCCATATTGTCCTGGCTTTTTTTGATTCTGTTCTTGTGCTGGCCTTTAGCCATCTAATTGTCTCTGGTGTTGGCTGGCCTGGTAGTCTCTAGTAGTAGCAGGCCTCTGGGATTGCAGGTAGAGCTGGTAGCAGGCCTCTGGTTGATTTGGGTCGCAGCAGTCCTATAGGTAAGCAGGCAATACTGGTTGTCCTAGTTGTCCTGGGTGGCAGCAGGTCTCCAGCGAGGCAGGCTGTGGCCCAGACAGTATATTTTAGATCTGGGATTACAGGTAGAGGTGTAGCTTGGAAATCATTGACTTTTTAAAAATGTCAGTCATTTTGTTTCTATTCTGGGTCTCTGGGCTGCCCAGCCTCTCGTTTCTGGCTAACCACACAGTGTCAGTCATGAGTTTCCTCTTATGATGAGGACCTCATTTAAGCCTTCATTTAAGGCTTAAATTAAGGACTTCATTTAAGCCTACATTTTCACAGCTTATAGAAACTGGACAAGAACTGTTACAACTAGCTTTCCGAAGACTAATCATTTTCCCAGTTTTCTTGCCCCTCTCCCAAAAAGGGCAGCACCCCAAATCAGCACGAAACAATTTTAAGAGAACGATGCCCCATTCCCAAGAGGTGGGGTGGATGATTTTTGGTCATTCAACGGATTATGAATGTTTATTGTCATTTTACGGGGATTAGTTGCAAATTGTTCCTGGTCTTGGTCAGGGAGGCATCAAAGTAGAGAGGTTAGATTCAGGGATTTTTTTTTCTCTTTCTTTGTCTTTCTTCTATTCTTTCTGTCATACTAGTGTTGGGGGAAGTTAGGTGAGAAGGGGTAAAAAGAAAATAGGAGACTATAGAAATCCTAAGAATAATGGAATAATTAGAGCAGAGAACATTCATAAGCCAAAAATCTTACACTGGGATGGATCTTTGTATGTTGATACAAAATTGAGGTTGTATTTTGTTATATTGATATTGATCTTTGTATACTGATACAAAATTGAGATTGTATTTTGTTACACTGGTATAGATCTTTGTATACTGGTACAGATTTAGGATTTTATTTTACTGCAACATGGGAAGGTATTATATCTACGCAATTCATTTAGAGTGCATATTAAGTTCCAGTCCTTTAAAAAGCTGCTACTACAAACTGTTTAGTCTAATTAAGCAATGCAAGTTGATAATCAATTGAATGTAAAGGTCTCGTAACTACTAGTTTAGTTATTTACAAAAATAAGCTTTAGGTAGTCAAATAGGTAAAAAAAAAAGTTTAGTCACTCAAATAGTAAATACCTAGAAACAAAAATTCAGATATACTATACATAGATAGATGATCTTCAAAAACCTAAGATAGCTATGGAATATGGCATTTCGGAATATTTTATTAATTTAAGCCTGTTTTTGACAATGAGACAGGTCTGCTCCTGGCAGCATCTCCATTTTACTTCAAAGAAGATGATGAACATCGAAGAATCTCTATTTGGAGTTTACTCCAAATTTGGCAATCTGCCACTGGGCAAGAAACTGCCCTTGCCTTGAGTGCAGACAAAATGCTGTCAAAATGGAATGCAGGGAGGTCGGTTGCTGAGCTTTGCCAAGACTAGGTAAGTAGTCCTTCATGATTTCAGCTTCACAAAAAATGTCTGTCAGTTACACTGGGCCAGAAGGCTGGAGATGGATGCTCCCAAAGGTGAAGATGGATGATCATTTGGGGGGACTGTCTAGGCAGTCAGCTCCTCTGCCATTTTTATAGATTTGGAAGCTGCTTGCCTGTACTTACTGCCTACACAGGTAGTTTTTATTCCTTCTCAGGTCTCTTATGGAGTTGAAGACTAGATATTTACAGTCTCACAATTAAACTTAAGTTGTTTAGGATTTAAGAAGATGTCTTTAAGTCTAAGATGTTTTAGGTTGGTAATACAAATTATAGTAGAGATTAATTTAGATACAGAACTCTGAAGTCACCAAGACAGAATAGATAATAGAAATACTTTCTTCTAAGTTGCCAAATACAAATAGACTGGACATTTTGAATGTAATTCTTACCTGTTAGTTTTCATAATTGTTATTGTATATAGCTTGTTATTAAAACGGAAGGAGCCTTTTGTTAGACAAAAAGGGGGAAATATAGGTATGATGTCTTTGTGCACTGTGTAAAGATTAACCTTGCAGTATTCAAATGATGTTATTTCTGCTCCTGTATCCAGTTGCAATCCAGACACAGCATTGCAATGCTTATTCTAAGTGGCTCCTCTTTCAAGTCTGTGTAAACATTGTTCCCCATTTATTCTCTTATTATCAATAAAGTTGCTCAGCCAATAACTGAGTATAGGAAAGAATAGAGCTGGACTTCTGCCAGCTGAGGGAGGAGAAGAGTCACCAAGAAGGAGTGCCCCTGTCAATTGGATCAGATAATATTCCTGAATTCACTTTGTCCACAGCTTAATTGATCAGTAAAGCCTTTAATGTAACCTGGAAGCTCCTTTGCACCTTCCAACACCAGAGCTCAGGGTATATCTAATGCACAAACGGGACTACTAAGTCAGCATTCTCTAAATTAATTTTGGCAACCAGTGAAAATTGGCCCAGTCTTTTACCCTTGCCCTTTGTAGGGTAAGATGTGCCACTAACAAGTCAGTGTTCATGCTCTGTGGGATTGTGTTTCAAAGGCAATCTGAGGATCTTTGAAACACCACAGCCAGCAGAACTGTGTGGAGACCATGCTTTTGACCAGTGAGCTACATGGATATAACTGGGGGGGGGGGGGAATGTGGAATGTTACAGTGCTCCTCACAGAGAGCTGCTGAGCTTCTGCTTTTCTTCACTATTCCAAGAGCTCAAATCTGGGTGCCCTGGTGGCTTGACAAAATTAGGAAAGAAGTTACTACAGGAGGGCTGGGAAAGGGCTATACAAACAAGGAGGGCAGATGGCAGAGAGGAGTGGCTGATGATGCCCTCAACCCCACTGATCAGCCGATATGATGGAAACAGTGCAGAACTCTGCAGGGGCAGAATCAGACAGCTCTGCTGGACCCAAGGACTGCTATGCTCAGAAGAATGCCTATACCAGAGATTCCTCACAAGTCCTCCACCATTCCAGGACTTTTTTGTCTTTCTCACCTTCCTGTGGTACTTCTCCAGCTGATCACAAAAGATCCTTCCAGGGACAAGGCAGCCACACCACCCACATTTTTCCTTCTTTCTTTTCGCTGTTGTTGTTTTGTTTTAAGGCAAGGGTCCACATTATTGTCCACATTATAGAATTCACACCAATCCCTTCTCTCCCTCAGACTACCACGTTCTGGGATTACAGGGTTGTAACACCAGGCCCAACCTCAATTCCCAGGTGATACTTAAACCACCAGCCTGCTCAGCTACCTTCCCTGCCCATCCAGCCCTCCCCACTTTCCCATCCGCAGGATGCCTTTTACCCCACCAGGGGGCAATCTGTGCTCACGCCTGAAGACACCTCAGTTAATCAGGGGCTGGAAAACCTTGTCCTCTGTGGAGGACCCTGGCAATGGTACTGGGTGGGGACTTATGGAAGCTTCTGCCCTTGCTCCCAGACCCATGTAGTCTCCCTCCTGTGGAGATGGCATCAGATAATGGTGTCCACTAGGCAGCAACAGGTTCTTTTGTTCTCTAAATAGAGGACACTACATTTTTATTCACTGGCAAGCCTCACTGTATCTCTAGTTCTGCATCAACTACTCAGTTCTGCATTGGGTGGGACAGCAGCAGAAGGCAACAAGCTGATGAATGATTAGCAGATTTGTCCTCTAACCCAGATTAGGTTATTTCCTATGGACCAGTATTGGTGCCCATCCCCCCAGAGCGTCTGCAAGAATATTCTGATAACTACATCTTTCCCAGGCAGCAGTGGGTTCTATGCTGCCTGTGATTCTGAGTCAGCTAGAAATGACAGGAGGGGGTCCTGGGTTTAAGGCCTCTTATCTCTCCATTGCTGTGCAATGGATTCCTAGGTTCCCGTGGAACACAGGAGACTCTCCTTGAAGCCTGAGATGCTCCCTGAGGGAGAGGTGGCAGCTTACAAGGAAACTGACCTCAGTCACTTCCTGTACATGAGATAAGATTTACAACCATCTGGGGAACAGCAGATGCTCTGTCAGACAAGATTTCTTGTCTTTCCCTGCTAGGCAGCTCTTAACACACAGTGACTTGTTAAGTTCCTGCAGCAATGTCTCACTTCTGGATATCTTATCTGACTGTGACCTGTTCACCTGAGGGAAAAAGCTCACTTCATGTTTCCCAGAGTCCTGATGAGCTTTCTGATAGCCCAGGACCAGAAGCCACCTTCTCCCAGAGCCCAGTATCATGCGATATATAACAAATGTAAATATCTATCTATCTATCTATCTCTACCTATCATGTACACATACACACACACACACACACACACACACACGGTTTTAATGAACCTTTTTTTCATGTGGGTTGGTAGCACTTCCTCTAAGAGACTACTTAACAATACCCCAATTCCAGAAAAGAGAAGCCCTCTTTTGAGTTTGTGGTCAGGGCTGTCTAAGAAAAATCCCAAGACATATAGCCTAAATCTGTTGCCTTTGGTTACCCCCAGAGTTAGAAGATGAGTCCCTATTGCTAAAGACATCGTGTACTTTAGAAACAGGGCCCAGAGACCCCTGAGATGGGACTGACCTAAAGTCCCCTCCCCTGAGGGACTAGCTTTCATGGTTCCAAGAGGTTACATGCAAGCTTCCACAGGAGAGAGACAACCAACAGTCTGACTCAGCTATTGATGCTTATGGGCCATTTCAATGACCAGCATGACACAATAACCCTATATGTGCAGTGATGGCACACATACCTTGGTGGTAGACAACAGCTCTCTCATTGAACTTTAGACATGCTCGGCAAGAGGGAATTCCATGCCTGGTACTGGAAACCTAGCTAACTAATCAGTGCTGAGGTCATGGTTAGTCCAGGAAAATCTGCAACCACTACCTTACAAAGCCAGCATCATCCCTAACAACCATCCATACACATTTGTCCTGAAACCCACAGGTAAGTGTGTCCTTCACCCCCAATCAAGGAAACGTCTGATTAAAACTAATGGAGACCACTACAGACTACAGGAAACCACAACCAAACAATATGCAGAGTTGTGGAGCCCAGTCCCAGGGGATACATCTTCAAAACTCTGCCATACCTAAGGCTCGGGGAACACTGCAGAAGAGGGATGGGATTCCAAAGTGGTCTCTCAAGAGGAGCAGTCAGTACTCTTAACCCCTGAGCCAGATCCAGACCCCAGAGCCTGCTTCTGATTGGGATAATTTTATGGTTGTAGAACGTTCCTGAAGGTCTTAGATTCCAGTATCACAGAGCTAAGGGGAAAAGTACAGCCATGCTGACAAGATAGCAATTGTCTTCAGTTGTGAGGTGGGGGAAGGGGAGAATGACTAGGGAGGGATGTGGAGTGGGCTGGGGGAAAGGGACAAGAATTGGGACAACAAGAAACAGGTCAGGGGAGGGCAGGGTGATGGGGAAGAGACCTGGAGAAGCAAATGGGTTTGGGATTAGGCAGCAGGAAGAGGGAAGCCCGTGGGAAATGCAGCTTGAGGAGATCTAAGGATGTCCTAGTTAGGGCTTCTGTTGCTGTGAACAGACACTATGACTAAGGCAAGTCTTATAAGGACATTTAACTGGGGCTGGTTTACAGGTTCAGAGGTTCAGTCCATTATCATCATGGCAGGAAGCATCGAAGCATCCAGGTAGACGTGGGGCTAGAAGAGCCAGAAGTTCTACAAGATCCAGAGGCAGCCAGGAGAAAACTACTTTCTGCAGATAGCAAGAAGGAGGGTCTCATTCCAAGCTCCTCCATCAAGGCCACACCTCCTCCAATAAGGCCACAGTTCCTAATAGGAGCTCTTCTCATGGGTCGAGAATGTTGAAACCACCACAGAGGGGAACCGGGAGGGGCAGGTGATTGAGAGGGAGACTGGTGGAGTGGCTGATGAACTCAGGGCAGAAAATGTTTAGGAGTGACCTTGGGCCTTGGGCCTTGGGCCTGAACACTGCCTGGGACTGGGTCTAGCCTTAGGTCTCCTGGCTGCAGCTTGGAGGCAGGGACTTTGGGAGCCTTGCCAAGGGCTCAAAACAGCAGGGGAAGCCGCTATGAGTCACCTCATAGCGGCTGAGGAGCTGATTGGTTTGGAAGCCTTGGGGCCGGCAGAATGATGACAGTCAGCGCAGCCCTTACTCATTTAAATTTCCAACTCTCAGTTTGTGGTCCTCCTCAAGGTCGAACCTCAAGGAGCCACAAGCGAGCTATGGAGTTCCTGACAATTGCTGGAGTTCACAGCGCTGGTGCCTAGCATTTTTGTGAATGTTTGAGCCGGATCCTCTGCAGGGCGGCACAGAATCCTCACCATTTTGTTTCTGGGTGAGGGTATGGCAGGGAATGCAGCCACCACGCCCGTCTTTTCCACGGGAGCTCCAGGCCTTCTGGTTTTTCTGAGCTGTCTGAACTTCACGCAGTGCGCCGGTGAGTTTCGGCGGCGGCGGGAGGGATAGCTGTCCTTCCCAGTCAGCTCTCTTAGGCGCTGTGGTGTACACGGTTCCTCCCTCTTAGGAGGAACTTCAAAAGTTACTCTAGGAGGACCTGGCCGGTAGAACAAATAAGGAGGGCAAGATGCCAGAGGGACTCCCTGGTGAGCCCCTCAGTCCTCAGCCACATGGAGATCTACAAGAATCCTAAAGCAAGTACCTAGGCTCCGATTTGATGGGCACAGTTCCAGACGCTGCCTATAGGCTGTCTCAAACAGCTAGCTCCCTTAGACTTTGCTCTGAAGACCCATCATTCTATGCTCTGAAGACTGCCTACCTCTGGTGTTCTTTGCAAGCCCATAGCCATTCTGGGACCTCTTTGCCCTGGAACTTTCTTTCCTATATTACATGGTATTTCTCCAGCAGATCTCAATAGGAGCTTCCAGGAACAAGGCAGCCACAGCCACAAATGTTTTCACGTGTTTTACCCCTTTCTTCCTGTTTTCTTTTAAGGCAGGGAATATCAAGCCTTCCAGGGAAAATCTCATGTTCAGGAGTAGTTGACCAGTAAATAAGCCATGAATTAGTGTGTGTGTGTGTGTGTGTGTGTGTGTGTGTGTATGCACGTGCGTACACGTGTGTGCTTTTGTTTGGTTACAGTGGAGTGGTTTCTTTTGTTTTTGTTTCTTTTCGGGTGATGTTGAATTTTACTTTTTAGGTTTTGGGCACTTGTAATTATACTTTTTTTGGATTGTTTTTTGAGAAAGAACTGAAAGTTGTAGGGAGGAGGGGCGAGAGAATTTGGAAAAACTCGAGGAAGGGGAAGATATGATTAAAATATATTTAAATTTTAAAATGGTTTTAAATAATAAAAAGTTAAAAAAGGTAAAATCTACTTGTAAATGCTCGGCATAAACTCAAAGAATGCCATGTATGGCACCTAATGCTTGAGAAAAAGGGGCTTTCCTTCCTTCCAGATCCCTATGAGCACTAGCCAAGTGCTCTAGCCCTGAGCTAGGGTCTCCTTGTCATATTGAAACAAACTGACATGATTCTAACAGAGCTGCCGAGAGACAGAAATGAAAGGTTTTTAAAGATGCATTGTTTAATTTTGATGTTCTTGTGGATTTCTCTATTTTCTTCTTCCCAGAGAAGGCAGCTTTCAGACTCCTCTTCATCTGTTTATCCTTTATTTATGAAAGTTGAGCCACATCTGGGTTGGCTAACCATCTATCTGCATTTAAGACCTTTGTGCTCTGTTAGCCATGCCTCCCTTATGCAGTCAGGCCCCAGGCTGTTCCTTCCTTCCTTCCTCCTCAGTGGACCACTGTTCTTGGTGTTACTGCTCCTGACAGTCTATCCTGATAGGATTCTTCTGTATCTTATTTTCTGGGATTCAGGAATACAGTCTCCTAACTCCATCCCCACCCTCGAGCCATCAGCATCAATCCTGAGCTTCCACCAATGCTGGTGTCCTTCTCCCTGGTCATTGTCATATGCTTCTCAAGATGGCAGCTCCCAAATCCCACAGAGCAGCATGGACTCTGCACATTTCCCAGAATGCTTTGCTGTTCCATCCACTCTGACATGTGAATATCTCTGAGATGTTTGATCACCACTCTTCAACTACCAGTCTTAACCATCCTAGGTTTTCTCTGGTATTGGTCTGGTACTGAGGTCCATCCTATGACCAGTTCCAAGAAGGCATCCCCAGAAGGCTGCATTGGGTCCAGGAGATCTGTCATTGTATTGTCCTAGTTGCTGTGATAAAACATTCTGTCCAAGAGCAACTAAAGGAGGAGACAGGTTGCCTTGCTCAGAGTTCTGTTGATATAAAGAGACACCATGACTATGGCATCTCTTACTAAAGAAAGTATTTGATTGAAGCTGGTTTATGGTTCCACGGGTTTAATTCATTATCCTATTGGGGAGGAACATGGTGGTACGCAGCCAGACATGGTAGCTGACAGTTCTACATCCAGATCCAAAGGAAGCAAGAAGCAAGAGTCTCTCGGCTTGGAATGGGCTTTTTGAAATCTCGAAGCCCTTCCCCAGTGACACATTTCCTCCAATAAGGCCACACCTACTCCAAAAGGACACACTCCTAATCCCTGTCCGGTAGTCTCATGCCCTAATGATCAAAGCATTCAAATATTTGAGCTTATGGGGGCCATTCTTATTCAGACCACCATACTGTACTTTTGTGGCTCCCATAGACTTGTAGCCATATCATAATGCGAATATGCATTCAGTCCAATTTCAAAAGTCTCCATGGTCTATCTCAGTTTCAAACCCATTTAAAACCCAGAGTTCAAGGTCTCCTTTGAGACTCATGGCAACCTCTTTACTGTAACCCCCTGTAAAATTAAAATTAAAAAGCAGATCCCAAACTTCCAACCTAATATGGCAGAGAATATGCATTTCCATTCTGAAAGGGAGGAAACAGAGCATAGTGAGGAAATACTTGGCCACAGCAAGATGGACGACCGGCAGGTCAAACTTCAAACTCTGTATCTCCATGTCTGATGTCAAAGTGCTCTTCAGAACACCAAATCCTTTCAGCTTTGCTGACTGCAACAGACTTCTGTTCCTCTTGCTGGTTCTCCACCTGTTAGCAGCTCTCCTTAGTAGGTAGGCCATGACTCAGTCATCTTTGTAATCTTGGGGTCTGGAATGAAACCCAGGTTTCACCTTCACATCTTCATACAATGGCCTTTGTGGACCTCCATGCAGGGACACCCCTGACACATGCCTGGCCTCAGAAGCTTTACTTAGTTGAGAATGGAGATTCTACACCCCCTTCTTGTATTCTTGACTCTAAAGCTGGAACCACACGGCCAAAGCTGCCAAGTTTTGCTGCTTCTTTAGGCTGGAACATGGCCCCTCATTCAAATACAGCATCATCAGCTTTCTGTACTCGAGTTTCCGTTGTTGCTTAGCCATTGTTTTCTTTTTGACAGATTGGAAGCTTAGCTGACTGGGGTCTTTCCCTGAGGCCACAACGCTTTTCACTCCTTTTATATTTGAGCTTTTCTTTACCCTTTTAGCTCCTCAAGCACTGGACTTCCTTGCTACACTTCCTGGTGCTCCTTTTCTTCTCAACTGTACATTTTGTATTTCCCCTGCTCAGCTTGCTCCTTTTCATTAGAGATCTGAATAAGAGTGACCAATAACAACTACATGACACAGGAATGCTAAGATGTCATGAAATCATCTCTGCCAAAGTCATTAATCCCAAACTCTTCAATTTAGCCTTAGGCTGGTTTTTGTTTTGTTTTGTGGTTTTTTTTGTTGTTGTTTTTTGTTTTGTTTTTGGACAAGGGCAAAAGGCAACCACATATCTTCACCAAAAGATCACCAGCACGGTCTTTAGGCCATTTAATAATGTTTTTCTCTTCTGAAATCTTGAGCCAGGCTGTCCTAACCTATACTGCTCTAGGCACCACTGTCTTCTAGGCCAACTAACCCCCACTTAAAATGTTCAACTGCTTTCCTATCCTAAGTCCCAAAGTCTATAGTCTGCCCATGATCATCATGGCCAGGCCTCTCACAGCAATGACCCATTCCTAGGGACCAACATCTATCTTGATCAGTGTCCTATTCATTCTAAGAGACAGTGACCATTGTAACTTTTATGAAAGAAAACATTTAATTGGGGCTTGCTTACCATTTCAGAGTTTCAGTCCATTTTTGTCAGGGTGGGAAGCATGGCAGCACACAGACAGATGTGGTAGCTCAGAGTCCTACATTCCTACCTAAGGGCAGCAAGAAGAGAGAGACTCTGGGTTGGAAATTGGTTTTTCAAATTTCAGGCTAGTTCCAGTGACCCACTTTCTCTGATTTGGCTACAATTACTCCAACAAGGCCACACTACTAATTTCATTACACATCTCTGTTGGCATGTGTACTTCTCTGAGTCGTTTTACACACACCTTTCACTACATGTTTTAGAGGTTCCAGATTTTATATTTCATGTAGTATGGTCCAACCTCTGATCAGGTTCTTTCAAGCCATTCTTGTAGCACATGGGCATTATCTCCACAAAGTTCTGTTTGCTGACCACGCAAAGTCTTGTGTGTCCAAAGCCTGAGGTAAAAGTGCCTGCATCACAACAATGAGAATCTGAGCTGGTGCCTAGAATTCATGTATAAGATCCAAGTGTGGTGCTGTGTGCTTTCATTGTCCAGACTAACAAGGCCAAGGCAGGAGAAGCCTGGGTCACTGGCAAGTCTGTCTTCTCTACTTGGTGAGTCCCAAGCATCTTATCTAGAGAACTTGTCTGATCAATACTACTGTGGCACACTTGTAAGAGGTTTTTTTTTTTTGTACTAAAATCTGATGGTCTTTGTGTAAATATTTCTAAGATATTTGTCATTATCATCGCCATTATTATCATTATTATTTTTATTAATTATTGGCACATATATATGGAAGTCAGAAATGCATTCTTTAAATCGCCATGATTCACTGATCCTCATTTAGAAAAGTTTCTTTTAATAAAACTTCCAAGTGGATTTTCTTAAAGATAGCTATTGGGTACTTCATCCGGATCCATCTTAGTGCAAAGTTTGTTACCTTTAATTCACAACCACAAAGCAATTCTCAGCTCTGGAGAGCTCATGTTCATCTCCTCCCCCGACCCCCAAACTCTTCTGCTACAGTAACTTAGTGAGATGGAATCCCAGCCTCTCAAGGACAAATTCAAGCCTTGGGAGTGGTAGGGTAGGGACTGTAGAGTAGGAGAAATAACCGAGATAGGAGGAAAACATAAAAGAGACTGCGAGGAGAAGGGAAGAGGAAGCTGAAAGGGAACAGGAAAGGGGTTCTCAAACCTACATCAGTCTACCTCATAGGAGAAGGTTCGGGGAAGGAGAAGGAGAAGAGGGTTGCTTGTTTGTTTGTTTTTTAACATCCCCTTTGCTTTTTTTAGTGTAATTATATTGCAAACTTGTTAAAAGTTCCTTTAATAAATTATTATTGAATTTTAAATTCTAGTGCTCACACAAACACATGACAGTAAATATGCACTAGCCTCACTACGTCTTGCCTGCTTTCTTGTTCAGTCTGCTTAACAGGATAGCTCTAGGGTGTATTGAGTCCTCTTTAGCTGTTAGTGAAAGTCTGGAAGAACAAGGGCCATAAGTGTGCTGGGAAACAAGGACCTAAAGAAGGGGAGAGAGATTGGGGCTTCAAGCAGGCCACAGACAGGCAGAGATCTCTCCTTGAGAGTGGATTAGGTGTGTGGTTTAGCGTGGGAGAACCTGAGATCTGATGCCCACAGTGTTGTGTGAAGGAGCCCAGTGGGAACTCAGATGAGAACTGAGCTCACAGCTGGCAGCTCCCCTTTCCATGCCAAGCTGCAGCATTACTCCAGGAGCTTTCCTGAACACCAGGCTCCGTGGTGAATTTACCATGTGCTCTATGACGCCTCCTTTTTCCCTGTGCGGTCAGCTGGATTTTCATCCCCAGGAACATGGATGCTATCTGACATATTTTATACTTCAGTACTAGATAATAGTCAATAAAAGTACTTGTGAGATAACTCTCCCTGGTGACATATGTGCATTTGAGGAGTCCTACCAACCTAAGACAGTTAAAGATAACACAACATTAAGGATCTGGAAGCTGGTGGACCTCTTGATTAGAGGCTTCTCTTCCTGACCTTTTGTTCTTCAGAGAGATTTTGAGTGTTAGAAAACCATGATTCCTATGGACCTCTGCTCCCACTTGGACCTCACCTGCATGTTTCTCTCACAGGTACAGACTCTCTAAGTTGCGACCTCATTGTCAAATCTGCTACCAAACCTGGACAGCCTTGGTATAAAGGACCATGCTCAATGAATGGAAAGACTCTCTTTCAGTTTGGTAATGAGAATCAGGTCACATCTTTGGATATACTGACAAAGGAGAAAAATGCCACTAAGGCATGCCCAGTTTTGCTCCAAAGCGTGAAAAATATTTTAGAAGTGATGAGGGACCAGCTACGTAACATGGAACCAGAGCGATTCATGACCATGGGTAAGTATGGGACAGAATGCAAAAGCAGAGGCTATGAATTACCAACAGGAAAAACAGAGCATGTGTAGGAAGGGAGCTGTGGATGTATTTGCATAATAGAGCTGAATATTGACCCAACCTGGAAGTACATGGTACTTAATGTGCAAGAAACAGCAAGCCAGGGAGGAAAGAATACAGATCCCTAAGCATGCAGAGAAAGACTGGACCATTGAGGAGGTAATGGTTCTATAAAGGGTGGAAGATGATAGTGTCGTGTGTCTTTTGCAGGTAATAACACTTTGCAAGTCGCCATGAAATCTCAATATAATCAAGGACAACTCACCGAGGCCTTCTGCTACTTCACCATTGACGGACAGTATTCCTTTAGCTTTAATGCAACTAAAAATAGCTGGACAGGGAGTGGTCCTGATGCTCGCAATACCATGAGGCAATGGGAGGGAAACAAGGAACTAGGAGAGGGTCTATGGAGGCTGCTCATGGGAGATTTCAGACACTGCTACGGGAAATTGACACTCTGGAGAGAAACACCAAGTAAGTCATTAGGTAGTTTGTCACAAGGAAATATCTACAGGGTGGGAAAGCCATGACAGTTCACTTGAAAAGTCTGATGACTTCCTGATATGGATGTGAGCATGTGTGCATAATGGAAAATCTGATAGGCTGAGTGAGAGACTCACTGGTGGTCTTCCTGTCTGTGGAGCCTGTGATGACCACACTGAGATGGGTTTCTCTTTCCCATATCATCTCCCAGTGTTTCTCATTCCCTATTAACCAGTGGTCCAGGCTCTACATGGCCTGCTAATGAGCCCCAGGTCCGTGTGCATCACTGTAAACTTCCAACCTTCTCACCCTCTGGTATGGCTGCCCTTCCACCAGCTCCAACCTCACTATGAAGGCTTCATTTATCTTTTGCTGGCACAATTAAACACCACCAATTTTTCCAACATCCTGAAAGTTCTATCCACAGTAAATATATCCCATTATTTGATGGGTCAGTAGACATTTGCTTTCTTTGATAGTGAAGCAAACTCTGTAAGGACATCCTACACACACATCCTATTCATCTTTCTCTCCAGGGTCTGGGAAAGTAGTTATCACACATGAGTTCCTTGGGCTGCCCCGAGAGAGAAGTTGCTGATGCTGGTGTGTTTTTAGTTTTAACTATATATTTTTTCTGATTTTTTTTTAAAGGATCAACAATAAAGGCCCTGTATATCACCCAGCCTACATCTGCCATCCAGATTCCACCTACAGGGAATAGCACCCAACCTATATTTACCACCCGGAGTCAAACATGGCGTGTGGGGATTCTACTTCCAGCATTCATTTTTGTGTTGGTTGTGGCTGCTCTGGTAGTGAAACAAGAAAGAGGTAAGGGAAGGGCTGGCTCACTCTTTTTCTTGGTATATTGATCACGTAAGGACGTGGGAGACAGGTCCCAATGGTCTGATCCAAGCTACTCCATATCACAGGGCTCTCCTACTAGAATGATGCCTCAGCTTAGTATTTAGCCCTCACTCCACAGTAATGTTGGAGATGATGATTGTTTGGCACAGGAAGCTAGAAGAGTTGGCATAACTCTGCAGGCAGAGGAAGAATGAAACAGGAAAGTCCTCCTGAGGGGACTGAGAAGCCAAGGATCCAAATAAGATACAAGGAAAACAGAAACGAGGTGATCCTTCCTCATATCCAAGAAAAGGTTCTCCCAAGACTGTGACTAAAGTCTATTTGCTTTCTGTGGATGACATTATCCAACACAATAATTCTTATAACTGGAGCCAAGTCTGTACATTAATAGCTCCCAACTATTAATAACTTCTGTCTTAGGCCAACCCTTAAGACAGAAGAATCAGAATGAGCAGACTATCTAAGGAGTTCACATTGTGGGACCTCCTGTAATCCCAGTACTCAGGAGGCTAAGGCAGAAGGACCATCAAGTTCAAGGTCAGCCTGGGCTGCATAGTTACATCTTGTCCAAAGAACAAAGAAAAGGAAAAAACCCATTCATTTATCTTGGTCACTTTTCATAGCCATAATTCAGTGCATGTGGAGCTATGATTCCAGTGTCTTTGTCCTCTGAAGTTGAAGTTACCTGTGTCTATGCAGGTAAAGTGAGCTGAGTGCCCACTGCTATCATTGTTAGATTTGCCATACACAGTCTAGAGTTAAAATACAGAATTGTGATGAAGATGCCAATGGTCTACCTATTTTAATATGATCAAAAATGTTTCTCTATAGGCATAGGCTGGTAAGAGGTTTACATATAATATCATATGACATTGGATATTTAAGTCAATACAATTACTTTTGAGTAACTTATATTGCATACACTTTAATTCAACCAGTATATTTGGTCAAACCTACAATTTCAGTATGGGGAAAGCTGAGGCAGGAGGACTACCATAATAGTTTAAGCCTATTGTTGATTATATACTAAGCTCAAGGACAGCTTGTGTGGAAAAGTGAAGCCTTGTCCCCCAAAACCAACGAAAATGAAAGCTAAAAGTCCAGCAAAGACAGAAACACAGCTGTATTTTTCTAGTCTGTCATATTTGCTGATTTCATGTTTCGTGATTTAATTTTTTTTTTATTCACAAGCTTTATTTCAACTCCAGAAACATCTGAAGTCTTAGCATACCAGAGCTTAGAATGGCAGAGAGATCTAGAAGGAAAAATGAAAGAGAAAAGAGTTGGGGAGCTGAGTTCCGCGGTCTGTGATGGGGGGGTCTGAGAAACGAAGCAGAGTGGGTTGCTGCAGCTGGATGCCCAGGAGCACACTGTAATCCTCACCCTTCTCATCAATAGGTGCTTCTTGCTGCTCCTCATCCTCTGTAGTATGATCTGCAGTCCTCATCACCAGCTGTGTCGGGTGACACTTGAACATTGCCTGTGCCTTCTTAGCCAAGGACCAAACATATTTCGGATGGGAACTCTGAAATCTGCACTGTTGACTTCGGACCAGACTGGTGGGAACCCAGGAAACTGATGACTGTCAGAGCCTCATGCACCAGGGCATCAGAATACACTAGGCTGTTGCCATCAGGGGCTTTCTCTTGCTCTGATCCTTTTTCTTTCTCACTCTTACATGATACCATTGTAGAGATCAAGCTGGAAATGTTTTTAAATTAGTCATCACTGTGCAAAACAAGGGCTTGCCCTGGGTGACTCCATTTTACAATTAGCAGTTGGCTCCCTTCTGAGTGCAATGCAGACATTGGAGGACATGACACCTCATTTTACACACAGACACATGACAGCTCAAAAATATCCATGATGCAGAGGCTGATAATTAACTCAATCCCCAAAGTAAAAATATGTCACTTACACTCTTATCAAAATGAGTTGGAAGCAATGAACACATGTGCATATTAAATAGTATCAGAGAACCAGGTCTGAGGATTTATCTTACCCTCACCTAGACCTTGGAAGAGGCCACCTAACCCTGCAATGTTTATGGACATCACAAACTTGCCACCTGGCTGTTTGTGTGTCAAGGATCCTGCAAGCAGAGAACTCCTGGCCATCTTAAGGCTTCAGCTCCATCCACACTGCTAATGTCTCCTACTTGGGTCACTGTCTGACAGTCCATCTGCTGCTCCATGCTAACGTGGGTCTGTATGTCACCTGCTGGATCCTGGGGTCCTGCACCTCAGCTCTGAAAGTCACTCAGTCCTGAGGCCTGGTGCAGCCCTGCAGCTCTCCGCTAGCTTCCTGAACAGCTCCTCTACCCACCTGCATTGAGTCTGTCTGTGGGACTAGAATCCTCTGTCTCTGCCTCCAGTCTCTGTGAACTCTAATGGCAACTCAGTCACTCTTTAATGCCATTCTGTGATATAAGTGCATATGATAACTGTGTGGTGTACCATGTGTGATCTGAGAGTTTATATCGTAATTAAGACGGAAGTAAGAGAGCAAGGGGTTGGCCAGGGGACAGTTGTCAGAGGTAATTAGGACAACGGGGCAATTCCAGCCAGTGCATTGGATGGAGCTGGTAAATTAAGACACATGTGAGCACGTGTTTTCCTGGCTTAGCTCACTCACTCATGATTTCCTTCACAATATCATAACCATCAGGTGAGTAAACAGCCCATTTTCAACAATACTGGAAATACACATTTTTTTTTTCCCCAAAGAAATGAAAGGCTTGGTGGTATAAAATTCAGCATCTCTACCACACCTTGGTCAACAGAGACTAAGCTTGCTCCACTGCCTGCCTCACACTGCAGTGTAACCTCACACTGTTGAGGGTGTGATCTGTGGAAGGTGTTAAGGACAGGGGAGCCTTCCTTCCATCCACCACCATCTTCTGGACAGGGGTATTTCTCTGTGAAATTAACCAAAGCTGGAACTCTGGGGTCTCCCCATCCTCTCTGAGGCCATCCTATCTTTTTAGAGCTATCCCACTGTCCTCTATGCTGGGACATGGCCAACCTGGAGGTGAAGGTGGAAATCCTGGCTATCAGCCCAGCCCTTGATCCTCATTGCTTTAGGTCTCTAGTCGTAGCTGTTGAAAACTCAGAAATTCAGTTACACCAGACTTGGATATTAAATAGTGGTTTTAGTCTGTTACATAGCTTCATGTGTGACCAACTCACACCCCAAGACATTTATGAATGTGGCTATATCAAATGCAGAGATTTTTAAAAAATATTATGAGGCAGCCTTGCAAATATATTTTGGGAAGTGGATTGTATAGTCCTCAAGCATGAATTATGGAAATCACTTTGTGTCATGACATCAAAAGATAAGATACTTCTGATGAATAATTATTTTCAAAAATCACATTTTAAATCAATCTTAGCTCTGATAAGACTCCATTGTTATGAAGTTAAAGTCCCAACAGACTCAGAAAAAAATTATAAGCAATTAGCTTATCAAACCATACATGTAATTAAAAACCTTAAACACAATTCATTCCACTTTACAATGAGTGTCATAAACCTTGTGACATGCAGAACCTGCTTTTCTACAATCTCTTAGCAATCATGTTGAGTGAAATTAATTTTTTTGTACAAATCCTTCTTCCCATAAGCTTATTCTCTCCATCAGAAGTGTATCTCTTTGCCTTTACCATTAACATCTCTTTATTGGCTGCTTCCTTTTTTGTTAAATATTTGATGTAATTTAGGCTTCTTGTTTTCCTGCAAGGTATAAAACCTGAACATACCAAACCTCATTGTTTTGTCTTGTACGAAATGGGCTTAGATGCTCAACAATATTTTCAAGTGTTACATTGTTATTTATTAATATGCCTTTTTCTACCTAGTTTCAATAACCAGGTGACATTGCTTGTATAATGCTGATATTTCCTTTTTTCTTCACAAATTTACAATAATCGATTGTGTAAGATTTGTTTATATTTCATGAAGTAAAAGAAAATTGAACTAAGATTTTGCATATTCTCTTGTTTACTTATCAGCCAATTTATGCTAACCATTTGAGGGAAGAACTTTGTCATGTAAAGACACTACATAGCATCTATCTAAAAGTGTAGAACCGACACATCATATCAAAGACACAGGTAGCACCTGGGCCAGGCCACAAAACAAAACTAGAACCATTGCAGGTGTTAAAAGGAGCTCCCAGAGGGATGTGCACCCACAAAAGGTAGATGCTCAGAGCTGGGAGGTCTTGGGACGTCCCATGTCTTGAGATATACTTTCTTGTACCATCTTTAGTCCCCTTAGGGACTGTTTATTACCTACCTCAGAATGTGTGACCTAGCGTTCTTGTGACTATTAGACATGTCCTTAGAATTCATGAACAGACACTGTAAGTTGCCCTATCCCAAAAGCTAAGAATTTTATTAGTTAGCATCTGAAGCCCAGAGTCAAGATATCCCAGCCTTGCTTTAACCCATTTGCCTGGTACACTCACTGATGTATTTGAAAAATTATTGATTTATGGCTTTATTTCTTTACTATAAAAAGTTCATAAAAGTGCGGTCATGTAAAAAAAGAGTGACATAAGAAGGTTACAGACAGCCGCCGATGGAAACAGAAACAGAGACCCACAGTCTAACATCAGCTGGAGCTCAGGGAGTCTTTTGGAAGAATGGGGGGTAGAACTGAGCAAGGTGGAGGGGTCAAGAACACCACAAGAAAACCCACAGAGTCAACTGACCAGGCCCATGGGGGTCACAGAGACTGAAGCACCAACCGAAGAACATGCAGGGGCTGGACCTAGGCCCCTACATATAATGTAGCAGATGTGCAGCTTGTTCTTTATGTGAGTCCCTTGAGGATTGGAGCAGAAGCTATCTCTGACCCTGCTGCCTGCCATTAGATCCCTTCCCTGAACTGTCTACTTGGTTAGGCCTCAGTGTGAGATGATGTTCCTAAGGCCTACTGCAACTGCATGTTCCTATGGGGTGGTATGTGGAGGTGGGGCACTTCCCAGAGCAGGGTTAATAAGGGAAGAGATTTGCAAGGGTGAGTCTGGGAGGTGAGAATGGACAGTTGGGGCCATGGTAGTGATGTAAAGTGAGTAAATTACACACACACACGCATGCACACACACAAATCGTTAAGCTAAATCTGTAGTCACTCTGGTGGCCTGGCCAGGGTCTTTCATATATGCCTCAAGAATAAAGGATCTCTTACCCTTTGAGGGAAGGTTGCTCCCTTTTACACATGGAAGCAACTCTCAGCACTGTAAAAGGAAATGTGAAAACCATCTATTAAGATTAGTTTTTATCAGATCACACCCTTAGTAGAGACAAAGTGGAAGATGGGTCTCAGGCACAGAGCTCATGCAGAGGGATCTTGAAGAGAGGCCCAGTGAAGTTAGGAAGTGAACGCCTCTTGTGGTCATTTGGGTTAAAGAAAGTTCCTTTAGTATTGGCAGGAAGTGTTTGATTGGGGAGGAAGGACAGCTTCTACATGTCCCCTAAGTTCCTGTACAACCCTCTGCAGCAAGGGGGAGAGAAAGCCCACCTCTAGGCAGCAGAAGGAGCACCTGAGAGCTTCCTCCCTGCAGGCTGAGGCTGAGAGGGGAAGGAGAAAAAAACAAAGTGAGGTAAGAGGGAGGATCTGCTGGGGTCACAGGGCAGGTCTCTCACACCTGAGGATCCTGTCACACAGCCAGGAAGGCTTACCTATAGGATCAGAGAATCCTTGCCTGAGTCATCACAGAGAGGCGTGACTGAGGATACAGCTGATGTGTCATCAGCGAGCCAGTGCTGTCAGTGTGAGGATGGGTCCTAAAGGATAATTGTGTTACAAAGGAAATAAGTGTTTTCTGTAGGGTAGTCTGAGCATCAGATCTAGCCAGCTTTTCAGAATACATCGTGTATCAGAGGCTTGCAGCAGGGCCTTCAGTCCTCTGGTAGCAGTGGCAGCTTTATGGTCGCTCAAGGCTGCGACCCCGGCCCCGCCCGGACCCCCACTCGGACCCTGCAGCAACCTGTATTGAAATTTCCGGAGTCTTGTCGGCACCAATGTTATAATATGAAATGATCTGGTCTGGTATGGGCGGCGTTGTGATCGGCGGGGATCAATCAGCTCTAGAAACCACACCAGGCCAAACAGTTCCATGTGGGGAGGCTTATTGGAAGGGGGGGGAAGGTAGCAGCGAGAAGAGTAAGGGAAAAGAGAGAGAAAACATTTTTAAATTTATTTTTTTATTGGATATTTTCTTTATTTACATTTCAAATGTTTTCCCCTTTCCAGGTCTCCCCTTCGGAGCCCCCTATCCCATCCCCCTACCCCTGTCTCTATGAGGGTGCTCCCCCACCTACCCACCTACTTCCTCCTTCCCTCCCTGGCATTCCACTGCACTGGGGCATCGAATAACCTCAGACCCAAAAGGCCTCTCCTCCCACTAATGTCCAACAAGGCCATCCTCTGTCACATATGCAGCCAGTGCCATGGGTCCCTCCATGTGTACACTTTGGCTGGTGGTCCAGTCCCTCGGAGCTCCGGGTGTCTAGCCAGTTGACACTGTTGCTCCCCCCATGGTGCTGCAAATCCCTCAGCTCCTTCAATCTCTTCCACAACTCCTATGCGATTTCTCTTAAAAAATCCACCTTCACACAGAAATATGAACATCTCCATATAGTAAAAATATTTCTTGATTTTTGTATTTTTTATTTTAATGTATGTATACTAACATTTTGCTCATATGTTTGTCTGCACACCACAATGTTGTGAATAATTCTGAGCCTTCATGTGGTTACTGGGTCTTGAACCGGGGTCCTCTGCCACTACAAGTGTTCTTAATGGCTGAGCCATCTCTCCAGCTGCATTCAAAGTATTTTGAGAATGAGAGCAGCATTTTTCATACCCCTTGATTTACAGTACCCAAAGCTACAGTAATCAAAACAGCATGACATAAGACACTGAACAATGGTGGAACAGAACAGGGAGCTCAAAAACAGGCCTGCCCAGGGATCTCTAACAGAGGTGCCAGGATTAAGCAGTGGGAGAAGGAAAATCTCTTCCATAAATGCTGCTGGGAAAACTGGGTAAAAGCCTATGAAAGGCTAAACCTGAACCTTCCAGTGCACACCATTCAAAAGCATCCTCAAAGGCACTGAAGAGTTAAGTGTAAAATCTGAAACTGAAAAACTACTATAAAACATATAAAGGAAACAACATAGTGTTTATCTTCACGATCATACTTGAAAGTTACCACAAAATGCGCAGACAATAAGAGCAAAAATAGAAACATTAAATTATAAAGGCAGAGGGAGAAAACCATTAATAGAGGTCAGGGCACAGTGCTTCACAACTTTGATCTCAGCACCCTAGAGGCAGAGGCAGGTAGGTCTCTATGAGTTTGAACCCAGTCTGGTCTACATAGTGAGTCCAGAGCAGCCAGGGCTACATAGTGGAACCTTGTTTCAATAAACAAACAAAAAAATCCAACAGTGAAGGGGAATTCCTTTCTCAGATAGCCTAGGCCCATGTGTCTAAAAAGGGTAATGTTCACAAGTGATCTGGGCCCTTCCACATCAATCATTAATCAAGAACATGTCCACAAACAATCTGACAGTCCAATCTGATAGAGGCCATTCCTTAATCGAGGTTCCCTCTTCAATAGTGACTCCAATTTGTATCAAATTGGCTAAACATAACCAGAACAGACACTCTGAACTGAAACACAGCAAGCAAATTCTTGGAGAGACTTATACCTCTGGAAGGGAATAGGATCCTTTTATAGCAGAAACAAACAAACAAACAAACAAAACAAAACAAAAAAAACCCAAGATCTGGCCTTGCTTCCTAGCTCAACCTATTTCTAGCACAAGAGCCCACATGGTGGAAGGAGAGAATGGCCTTCTCTAACTTCATATTCACCAATGTAGGTGCACATACATGCACATGTGTGGGCATGCCCTTGCATGCACACACACACACACACACACACACACACACACACACACACTTACAAATAAAGAAATATGTTTTTCTTTAAAGGAAAGGAGCTATAGGAGAGAATGCAACCCCAGCCTAGAAACTGCTGCAGTATGGAGGGATGTCAACATAGGAAGATCTCCTTGAAGAACATCTTCATCACTATCCTATTGCTGGGTATAGACACCACAACCATGCTCACACTTGTATTGTCCAAACAAGTTGTTTGAAAATAAAACTGTCACAAGCCCCATCACTTGTTTCTCAATCAACCTGAATGACTGTGGCAACCCTTGTACGGTTCAAACACTTGTGTGGTTGAGACATGAGCCTATGAGGAACATTCAAACTACCACAAAGGGAGAGGGGGAATGTCGCAAACCTGGGGGAAGAGTGGGCACAACTAGGTCCTGAGTGTGCGCTTACTAAGATCGCTTAAGAGAGATGAATTTGGGGTCTGTGATATGGCTCAGTGGGTAAGAGCAATGGCTGATCTTCTAGAGAGTGTGGAGTTCAAATCCCACAACCTACATGGTGAACCCCAAATCTGTATGTAGCTCTCATTCTGATGTCTACTTGAATCCTCCAGCAACACTGCATATACATAGTTCACAGATATTAGTGCAGGCAAGAGCAGACAAAAATAAATGAGTAAGTATATATTTTGTAAAAATTGTTAGATTAATCCAATAGGGAAAATGAGAAGTTGGCAGATGCTCCTTGGGGATGGGAAGGAGGATAGCACAGCAGGTGTGAAGAAGAGCAGGATAAAGTTGATCCAATGGGGAAAACAGAAAAAGGTCTCTTTAAGGAAGGGAGGGGGAGGAAAATACAGGAAAAGGAGGGAGGTATCGAAAATAACAGCATGGATGCTGAAAAAAGCCACAATGAGTCACGCCATTGACCATGTACAAAAATGAACGAACAAGCCAACAATTATGTTATAACACATGTAATTCAGTATATAAGTATACATATATGTTTTTAATGAAATTTTCTCATTGGTGCTGATAACACTCCCTCCAAGAGACTACCTAATAAAAACACCAGCACTATATAAGACAAGTCCTCTTTAAGTTGTTGGTCAGGGCTCCCTAAGAGACTCCAAAACATCCAGCCTAATGCTGTTGCCCTAAAGAACTGGAAGGTAGGTCTCTGTTGCTGAAGATATCATACACTTCAGACATGGGGTCAGGAATCTCCTTAGCTGGAACTGACCTGAAGCCCCCTCCCCGAGGACTTCGATGGAACCAAAGGTACCATCCAAGCTTCCAAGGAGTGAAGCAACCAACAGTCCTACCCAGGCAGCATACCTATGAACCACAACAATGACCAGCATGTCACAATACCCTTAAGGGTGCACTAGTTTCACAAATACCTTGGTGATAACCAACTGCTTTCTGAAAGATCTTGACACTTGTTCAACAAGAAGGATACACTACCTGATACTGGAAACCTAGCTAACTGATCAGGGCTAGTATAATCATGGTTATTGAAGGAGAATCTGCAATCAGTAACTTTCAAAACCAGCAAAATCCCTAACAAAAATCTATGAACATTTGACCTTATACCCACAGGCAATTGTAGTCTTCATCCCTCGTCAAGAAAACTTCTCCTTACCACAGAGGCCACTACAGAAATGCACACCAATTATATGCAGAGTTGTGGAGCCTAGTCATGTCTCACTTAGGCTTTCCATTGCTGTGAAGAGACACTAGGACCAGCAAAACTCTTATAAAGGAAACCATTTAATTTGTGCTGGCTTACAGTTTCAGATGTTCAGTTTATTATCATCATGGCAGTAATCATGGCAGTCTCCAGACAGACATGATGCTGTAGAAGAAACTCTTAATTCTCCATTTCAATCTGAGTGCAGCCAGAGGAGACCCTGTCTTCTGCAGGTACCCATGGGGGGGGGGTCTCTTAAGCACTGCATGGAGCCTGAGCATAGGGGGAGACCTTCAAAGCCCACCCCTACAGTGACACACTTCCTCCCACAAGGCCACACCTTCTCCAATAAGGCCAAGCCTCTTAACAGTGCCACTCCCTATGGGCCCTGCATATTCCAATCACCACAATTCCCAATGGATACATCTACAGAACTCTCCTACACCTACGGCTCAGAGAACATTGCAGACCAAAAAAAGTGAAAGAGTATAAGAGCCAGAGGAACAGGAACTTGCTGTGAATCATATCAGAAGCTACACCAGTGAAGTCTTACCAACCAGACTGCCAAATGTGAGCTGAACCAGGAAGAAACCAATAACCACACCAAACTGCCAAGGTGGAGGGAGAACCTACACAAAGAACTACAGGCAAATGAGTAAGGCTGGGAGCAGGAGATGTGGCCTTCCCCAAGAAAGAACACGCAAACTGGTTGTCCAGGGTCAAATGGTCAGCCCTGGAAACGTACATATGAGTGACATCACATAGACTCAACAGGGTCTTCTTGGGAAAACATATGTTTATACAAATACATATAGGAATGCAATAGCAATGGGTGGAACAAGAGTCCATGAATTTGTAAGAGGGTAGGAGGGGTCCATGGGAAGTGTCTGAGGAAGGAAAGGGAAGGTGAACTGGCTGGTTTTGTGTGTCAACTTAACACAAGCTGGAGTTATCACAGAGGAAGGAACTTCAGTTGAGAAAATACCTCCATGAGATCCAGCTGTAAGGCATTTTCTCAATTGGTGATCAAGGGGGGAGGGTCCCTTGTGGGTGGTACCATCTGTGGGCTGGTAATCTTGGGTTCTATAAGAGAGCAAGTTGAGCAAGCCAGGGGAAGTAAGCCAGTAAGTAAAATCCCTCCATGGCCTCTGCATCAGCTCCTACTTCCTGACCTGCTTGAGTTCCAGTCCTGACTTCCTTTGGTGATGTACAGCAATGTAGAAGTTTAAGCTGAATAAACCCTTTCTTCCCCAACTTGCTTCTTGGTCATGATGTTTTGTACAGGAATAGAAACCTTGACTAAGAAAGAAGGGGAAAGTGTTCTAATTAAAAAATAAACAATCTCAAAAATGATCCAAAATGTAATACTTTTTCTATCTTTCCTGAAAATTGAGGAAATCCAGGTTTATTGAGATAATAGTTAATTCTGAGAACTCTCACTTCCTATGTGATATTGAAATGAAAACAGGGCCATTATCCAATTGTAGCATTAAGGGATCCCAAGGCAAGGAACTGTGTGTTCTGTGAGGACACTGATTCCCTCTCAGACCCTGACTACTTCTGTCTCTTCTATGGGGGCATGTGAATGAATTCAGTTGGTCAATCATTCACACAAGAGGGACAATGAGAACCAATGAAAGATGGCAAATACCACTTAAGTGTGGATGTGTTTGACCCAATGGCTGGAACACTTGGGGCAAGAGTTCAGAAAGAAGCTGGCTAACATCAAACTGGACACCTCCAGGAGCACTGTTAAGTGTGGACAGAGTACAGAGGCAGAGCCATTGGCAAGAGAGGAAGGGGAGAGCGCATGTGGGAATGCGATGGTGAATGTGTTTGTGTGAAGGAGCTGAGCATTTGTGATACCTTGCAGGCACAGGGTACACGATGGGTACCAAAGAGCAAGTCGTGTAGAGACCATACTGGCACCTAAGCTAGTGGAGAAAGGTTTGACCTTTGAGGAGGTGATGGATCGATCAGAAGTGAAGAATGATGGTTTTGTATGTGACTTGCAGGTCACCCCACTTTACAGGCCACCATGCTTTCTCAGCACAGCCAAGGACAAATCATTGGTGCCTCCTGGATATTCAGCATCAGTGGAAATTGTTCCTTTATCTTGAACACAATGACTGTGACCTGGACACTGATTAAAATATCTGAAGATCTCCATAGCAGAATTCAGTCAGTGGCTCTATGATTTCTTCAAGCAACACAAAGAAAGGCCTAGTAGGTATTACCTAGATTATCAGAAAGCACTTCATCTAATTAGATAGACTGTGTGAGTGATTCCTGGGTAGTTTTCATGTCTGGGGAGCCAGTGATGACCACAAGGATTCCTCATTCCATCTCACACCCCATTGTTTCTCACTCCCTTATAAGCAGTGGTCCAGGCGCTATATGTTCTGCTAATGAGCCCCAAGTCTGTGTGCATCACTGTAAACTTCCAACCTTCTCATCCTCTAGAGGAGTCTGAATGTTGTGCTTTGCTTCTGTCCTGGTTAACCCTCTGCTGCTGGGCCATCAAAGTTTGGTGCATCTTCTGGCAATCTCAGGCATAGCTGAGCATACAGAGAGCTTACTTTGGCTCTTCTAGGGCTTTGTCCACAATCAGCAGTATGACCCCTTTAAGGATGAGTTTAGACTCTATACCCACATTGAGGAGCTCAAGGCATAGCTTGTCAAACTTTTCAGGAGTCTGCTTATTTAATATGCCTCTTACTTTCCTGAAGATTGCATCATGTCGTTCTTTTTCATTTGTGGAGTTGATTGCTACGGAGTTGTCATCTCACCTAGGGCATCGTGCAGGAATCCATTTCTGAGCATTTTGCCCTGGTATTTTCCCTAGGAACTCGCTGTTGCCAGCAGTCTTGGGATAGTGGTGAGGTGCACCCCTACTTCCTCCTCTGCCTGAAGAAGCACTGAAGAGAGAAGCACCCCCTTCTGCAATAGCACTCTCCACTTTGGTGGCTTGACGATGAAGAATCTTCAAAAGAATAATATTAATGGATGGGGAGGGGATGGTAGAAATGAAAAGCCTTCACCGAGAACTCAGCAGCTGCCACTGTAGCTGCCTCTTCTGGTTCTGGTCTTCCCGGATAGGGAAGGGAGGGGGAAGGGGAACGGAAAACAAAAACGGGGGAGGGAAGGGGGAGGAAGGAGACAGGGCTGGCCTGAAACTCTCAGCTCAGAGGAGTAGCTGCTGCAGCCACCAGCTGGTACCAGCTTCCACCTCCATAGAGCTCCGGCTTGTTGCTCGATGTACTGTCTTTTAGTGATGCTATGTAGACAATTACATGACTTCTTAATTCTTCTTAATGATGATTCAATAAGAATTTCTAAAATTATATTAGTAATTATTAAGCTCTTTTATAATAGGACTGCTATTAAATGTTTTCTGATATCAAAACTGCAATGAGAACTCTTACAGTCTTTAGTGTCATGAATTAATTGAGTAATTCTGGGATAGCAAGCAGACATCTACTACTCAGAGCACATTCCAAGAGGTTGTAAAACCATTAATAAATAGGGAACTAAGGATTTACTATAGGTGCAAGGACAGAAGATAAAATATTGACTGGTTTATCTATATACTTAGTCACAAAAGTTATGGATTTTTACTCTCCATGAGCCTGTACAGCTGATGACAGATGTTGAATGGATAGGCAGATAATTACTCCTAATGGACATGTGTGTAAACATTCTAGGTCTTAAACTTACTAGATTTATGGTTTGAACTTATGTGTTAACTTGTGATGAACTTTTTACCATGTGATCATGTATTATAAGACTTTCTTAGAGAATACTTTTAGAGAACTTTTAAAGAGAAAACTTTTTGGAGAAGAAGAACTTAGAAATGAAGATTAAAATTACTTTTGAAAGTGTCCCTTTTTTGTTCCTGGGATTTCAACTAGCAGGCTGGGAGTTGGAGAGTCACAATTCCTGCAGAGACAGAACATGGCTACTTTACTTAACCCCCACCCCCATCCCTCTGTTTTACTATGAGTTTCTAAATGCAAGAAACTGCAGGCTTTTGGCTTCAGAGGAACTCAGATAGGCAGGTCAGCTACATCAGCAAAGTGACTTAGACCAAAGACAAGTAAACTTTTTATTATTAAACAGCAATCCTAAATACCTTGCAAGACCAAGTTTTGCCGCCACCAAAGTTCTTTTCCTTTGGATACCTTTAGGAGAGAGCTAGAGGGAAGAGCAGTCCGGGCTGGCCCCTGGCAGCTGGGATACTGAATGCTGAACAGCTGGAGGTGAGAAATTAGCAGTCATCAGGGTGAGAGCAGCCCCATTGGGGCAAGATCATCTAGAAAGTATTTTCTGAGAATCACTACACAGCAGTGAGTTCCAGTCATGGCCAAGGTTGGACCTTGCGCTGATAGTCAATGAGGTAGTGTAAGAGCCAGTCCAATGGTGCCAGTTTTGAAGGTGTGAAGGAGTCATGGAGACCAGCTGAGGCTTGGCACTGTATAACCATGTTGGATGGAGTCTGTGAAGAGAGCCCTGGACAGGCTACTAATGAAAGTGTGGTTGGAGCAGATGACTCCAGTATTTTGGAGATGCCAGTGCCATGGGATGAGCACAGCACCGGTAGTGTAGTGGATCCAGCCAGAGTCTAGAAGTCAAGTGTTCGATACTGCAGGGGACATTAGGAAAAGTGACTCAAGTGCTGATCCTGAGGCATGCACAGGTCAGCCTTGGACCCTGCACCCTGGTTTATATTCACTGCTCTCACTGGAGACTGCATCATAGGGCCTGTTCTCAGTCAAGACTTTCTGGTGAAGCCAGACTCCTAAACACCTGATTAAGAGCAAAGTCTTGAGAAAAGAGAAGGATTGGGCAAGTCCCAGTTGAGCACCTTGAGACATAAAGGGGGAAGTTATCCCACAAGAACAACAGATTTGTAAGCTGTCTTAGTAAGTGTTCTATTGCTGTGTGGTTGTAGTAACCACAGCAACTCTTATAAAGGAAAGGATTTAATTGGGTGTTGCTACAGTTTCAGAGGTTTAGTCCATTTGCAACATAGCAGGGAGTACAGCAGCATGCCACAGACATGATGCTGGAGATAGCTGAGAATTCTACATCGAGATTCACTGGCACAGGAAGAGAGAGATGATTTGGCTTTTGAAGTCTCAAAGCGCACCCCCAGTGACACACTTCCTCCAACTAGGCCACACCTACTCCAACAAGACCACACCTACTCATCTTCTAAGTAGTGCCACTCCCTGACGGTTTAGTATTCAAATACATGATCCTCTTAGTGCCATTCTTCAAACCAGGACATGAGACCACCACTTCTGATTCCCTCCTCTGTTCTGCATGTCCTCTCTAGACAGCTGAAACCACACAGTTTGCAGCCTCTGGACAGGTTTGGAATCTACTCTGAAGCTAAATTGGTCAGAGCCTTCTCAGTCTATAGCTGGGGAGGGTCACCTAAAGCTTCGGAGTTCCTCTATATTAGACCCAGAAACTTTTCTCATTTCCTGAGAGTCAGGAATCTTCCCCATCCTCTGAAGAGAGTGCTGCAGTCAGAGGTAAGCAGATAAAAGCAGCAAATGACATTTCCATAAAGGCAGAGGGCTTTGTCCCACAGAGAGATCAATGCTTAAAGCAAGGCTAAAGAGGTAGCTCTGCAGAGAACCCAAGTTAGGTAATTTCCAGTTCCTACCTTGTCTGCAATACAATGAGATCTTACTTTAGGGCTCAAAGCAGTAGCAAACAAAGAGTTTGCTAATACTTTAAGTTGTCTTCCATGTCATTAGGAAGGCTTTCCTCAGCAAAAACCATTTCAGAGCTTAACAATTGTGTTTGCAACCAATGAACTGGGCAGAAAGTAGAGCAGGGCTGTGTTTATAAAGTATCAGTCACCTTTGATATCACTCAAAAGTCATGTGAGGTTCTCCAGAGTAACCTGGGAACTTCAGACTCATGGGAGCTTCGGACATTCAAATCTGAGAATCCAAATCAAGTCCAGTTTCTTGAGGCTATGAACACACTACACAGCACACTCTGCTCTAGAGCAGTGGTTCTCAACCTTCTTAATGCTGTGACACCTAAATACAGATCCTCATGTTATGGTGACCCCCAACAGTAAAATTGTTCAATTGCTACTTCATATCATATTTATGTACTGTTAGGAGATAGAATTTAATATCTGATATGCAAAGCACCCTAAAAGGGTCACGAACTACAGGTTGAGAATCCCTGCTCTAGTCTGCAGAGGGTTAATGTCTGACTAAGAGATGAAGTATGTTGCATAGAAAACTAGTTTTTAAGGCAGAGAGCACCTACTCAAGTCTTAATCTAAAAGACACTTTCTGAGTATTTTGTAAATCAAGTTGTCTTGCTTGGGAAGGGCTTTTGGAGGGCTTCAGTTTCCAATTACTGGGCCAGGACTATTATAAGGACTAAAAACAGAAAACAATTTAAAATGTAATCAAAGACAATTCTGCAAAGCAAGTACTACTGGATGTGGTTCATAATTAATCCCATCCACATGCACAGGTATGCCTGTTTGCATGAGTTTAAGGCTATTCTGGACTACTACCTTTGGTCAGCCAGGGAACCATACCTTCTGGGAGGCATTACACTTCCCACTGAGCATATAAACATCTACAAGACAATGCCCATCCTTTTTGAACAATGATTAAGAGTCAGCCACAGAATCCTGTTTTACTTGGAGCTGCGTAGAGAGTGAGACCACTAGTCAGCCAGCTAGGTGACCTGAACTTCAAAGAATGCATAAACCATAGCAAACAGGAATATGCAAATGTGACACTACATCTGGGAACCTTAACACTCCTCACTCAGTGGTTTAACATTATTCATAACAAGAAAGACAAAAATAGAATTGGTATAGAAGACCCAATTTTGTTTTGCCAACATCTTTAATACACTCCATCTTGGAACAGCAAAATATATGTGCTTTCTTAATATATGTGGGAATATATATTGTTGTTGTTGTCATTGTTTTTAGGCAAGGTCTCAGCACAAAGCTCTGGAACCTACTTGCATGAAATCCATCCCATTTGACCACCACAGAAGTGAATGTGGAACAAGATATATGAGAGATCTTCAAATATTTCAATGTTAAGTAGCATGCATGCTATTTGTTGTGTGCTCTATGCTAAACAATAAATTGATAGGAAAATTAAACAAATATATTTATCATGTGTAAAACTGAGTACCAGGCTTTCAAAACACAGTGAAAAACTTAGTCTTGTAGCAACTGGATAGAATAACTGAGCAGATTTCTTGAACAGCATCTGCTAACTCAGGCCTCCAGTAAATAAACTAGAATGAAATGTCTCCCATGGTGGTAGTCATTCAGCATGAACATTTTTGGAGCCTGGTATTATGGCTAAAACTCCCCTGATATGTCCTGAGAACTCCCCCTTCCTATGTGTCAACAAGCAGAAGGGCAATGTGCCAGGAGCCTTCTAATTCAGTGTGACAATCCTACAACCACAGAGACATTGGTGGAAGCTCAGAGAGCACTTTCCAAATCTGACAGTCGTGTTTCCTCAGTAACTAGCACTAACGTGGAAAGGTAAAGTTAAGGAAACCATAGGGACTACAGCCCGGATTTCGTCTCAATATGTATCTGAAGCTAACCGGTTGACTCTGGGAGACTCCGGAGAAGTGTGAACACTAAGGTGTGGGGAAAGATGGGAAACTTGTTTCCTCACCTAATGTAACTGAAATTTGTGATAGAGAAGCAACAGTAAAAAATTTTAGCACGAGATGAAAGTAACCACAGAAAAAGCCCCCACACCCCACCCCGTGCACGTACCACAGAATACAATGAAGTAAGCAAAATTCCCCAGTGATAGACAGATGCAGGAGTGGTCCCCATGCAGAAACTTAGTACTAAGTTCCAGGAGCATGAGCCATGACTGAAGGGCATTCACTGAAATGCGGAGCTTCTGAGGGGACAAGGCCCATTCTCTTCCCATGTTCCTCCTTCTTACCAAGTGAACGTCTCAAACAGAGACCCAGGAGCATTGCTAGACAGCACAACCCACAGAAACATGTGATGCATTCTGAAAGTTCAAATGTCAGATTCTGGGGGAGGATCAGATCACATACAGTGATGACAGGCTTTCATCTAATAATTCAACAGAGGAAAGGTGAAGTCATCTCTTCAGTTTCTGTGCATTTCTGTCTGTCTGACAGAAGTGATTGTTTTCTTTTTTTCTATTTTGGGGACAGAGCAGACAAGCACACAGTCCTGATGGTGGGGCTCTCTCTCTGAAAAAAGCATTAAGCTCTGGCATGCCCTTTACCCATACACGAAAAATATTTTTTATTTTGTTTTAGACATGTTTTATCTTGGTAGCCCTGGTTGTCCTGGAACTCATGTAGACCAAGCTGGCCTTAAATGTAGAGATTTGCCTGCCTTTGCTTCCCTAGTGCTGGGAGTAAAGGCTGACACCACCACCTCCTGGCAAAAATATTCTTTAAACATGTATCTATCATGTAAAAAGTCATGGCCTAAAAACCGGACCACTCAATCATGTGAATAGCTACACTGATGTCATTTTCAAATCAGCAATGAGTTCATTGTTAATTTCAAACATGAATGGGCACTCAGAGACTTGTATTCATCTCTTGGGTCTGCTAGAATTTGAAAAGAAAAAATGTTGACCCAGCTAAGGATCTCCTGGATGACCTGAACAATCATGAGATATTGAGATTTGTTGTTTAAACAACCAACCAGCCAACCAGTCCACCAACCAACCAACCAACCAACCAACCAACCAACCAAACTATGGGTTGGCTTCTTAAATGGATCTGTGATTAGTGGACTGGATACTCTTCCATCGGACTCACATGGTGCTCACACTCATTTGCAACAACTTTAGTTTCAGAGTGTCTGACAGCCTCTGGTGACCTCCTTGGGCACCTGGCATGTACAAAATGCACACATATACATCATGCAAAACATTCATACACATACATTAATAAAAATGAAAAAGAAGCCATTCTATGGGCTTTTCTCTTGTGCTAAATTATAAAGTCTGAAGATACCGTTCCATTGTAATGTTACTTTTTGAACCATTATTTCAAAATAATGTTCTGGAAAAGAGTCTTCCATATACAGGCTAAAGGAAATGTAGAACAATAAATGTTTACCTTCAAACTAAGTAAGGCTTCTAGTCAACCATCTTAATGTACACTCTAAGAAGAACCACAGAACCAAGTAAGCTTTGAAAAATAGAAGATAAAAATAAAAAGTGAGACAAGAATCTGCAAAAATAGAAAGCATAGATACAATCAAAAAGAAAACCAGAGAGACAGAAACAACTCAATGCAGACTCTGGTTTCTTTGTCCATGGAGCACCCTGTCCTCACTCGGTCTTCCATGGTCACGGTGATACTTGGGTATCACTGAAATTAGGAGTAGCTTGTTTGCAACTGCACCCTGGAAGCAGATCATGTGTTCCAGCACCCCTGTGCTCCACCGATACCCAGAGACAGGTTGACCCCCAGAACAAAGAAAGAATATTAAATGCAGTAAGGGAAAAGGGACAAGTAACATATAAAGGCAGACCTATCAGAATTACACCAGACTTCTCAAAAGCCAGAAGATCTTGGGCTGATGTCATACAGACTCTAAGAGAACTCAAAACTCTGACCCAGGCTACTATACCCAGCAAAACTCTCAACTACCATAGATGGAGAAACTAAGATAATCTGTGACAAAACAAAATTTAAACAATCTCTTTCCACTGAACCAGCCCTACAGGGGACAATGGAAGGAAAAGTCTAACACAAGGAGAGAAACTACACTTAAGAAAAACCAAGAAATTAATCTTCTCACAACAAACACAAAAGAAGACAACCATACAAACATAATTCCACCTCTTACAACAAAAATAACAGGAAGCAACAATCATTAGTCTTTAATATCTTTCAACATCAATGGACTTAATTCTCCAGCAAAAGAATAGGCTAACAGACTAGATACATAAACAGGACCCAGCATATATATATATATATATATATATATATATTTTGCATACAGAAAACACACCTGACTTCCTTTGGTGATGAACAGCAGCATGGAAGTATAAGCTGAATAAACCCTTTCCTCCCCAACTTGCTTCTTGGTCATGATATTTGTACAGGAATAGAAATCCTGACTAAGACAACCCATGATACAACTCACAGATTATATGAAGCTAAACAAGAAGGAAAACCAACATGTGGATGCTTCAATCCTACTTAGAAGATGGAACAAAATAATCATGGGAGGTAGAGGGAGGAATGTCCCGCGCTACGGTCTTGCCAGCAAGAACGACGCGGCACACATAGGATCCTTCTGCAGGAACAGCTTTAATGCATCTTGAGAGGGAGAGCATAAGCTGGCCACGAGTGGAGACTCAGAACAATAGAATACCCGCCCTTTATATGGGTCACAGCGCTTGCCTGGGACATGGAGCTTCCCCATTGGCTCCCGCACACCAGGCCAGATGCCGCCACGAGAGAGGCTGAGACTCTGAGGTGGAAAATTACCTGGTGCATGCGCACTAGCCTGTTTACAACTTGTCCTCGGCCAGATGTAGGCGCTATCTTGTAATGGCGGATGTGGGCGCTCAGGCGGCTCCCAACAGAGGAAGGAACCTGGGAGGGAGGGAGGAGGCGAAGGTAAAAAAGGGGCAGCAGGAGCAGGTATGGAAAGAGACAGGAAGAAGTCCAGAGGGTCAGAAAAATGAATCGAAATATGTAGCAGTGGGGGAGGGAGCGGAGGGGGGACCACTAGAAAGTCCCAGCCACCAAGGAAGCTAGAGGTTCCCAGGACCCAATGGGGATGACATTAGCCAAAATACCTAACAGAGAGGAGATGGAACCTGCAGAGACCACCTCCAGTAGATAGACACGGCCCCCAGTTGAGAGATGGGGCCTCCCACCCAACTCAAAATTTTCAACCCAGAACTGTTCCTTACAAAATGGAGCAGAGACTGAAGGAAAGGCCATCCAAAGACTGCCCCACCTGGGGATCCATCCCGTCTGCCCTACACTATTGCTGATGCCAAGAAGTGCTTGCAGACAGAAGCCTGGTATAGCTGTTCTCTGAGAGGCTCTGCCAGTACCTGACTAATACAGATACAGATACTCATAGCCAGCCACAGACCTCAATGACCCCAATGGAAAAGCTAGGGTAAGAACTGAAGGAGCTGAAGGCGATTGCAACCCCATATGAAGAACAATTTCAACTAATTGGACCTCCCCAGAGCTCCCAGGGACAAACCCATCAACCAAAGAGTATACATGGATGGGTCCATGGCTCCAGCTAGATATGTAGCAGAGGATTGCCTTATCTGTCATCAATGGGAAGGGAGGCCCTTGGTCCTGCGGACGCTCTATGCCCCAGCACAGGGGGGTGCTGGAGGGGTGAGGCAGGAATAAAGAGGGGGTGGGAGAGCAGCCTGGTGGAGGCAAAGGTGAGGGGGAATGGGATGGTGGGGTTGTGGAGGGGATACTGGGAAGAGGGCCAACATTTGACATGTAAATAAATAAAAGAACCAAAAATTAAAAAAACAGCAAATAGAACTTCAAAACATTTTAATTAAAATAAAAAAGCATGTGTGTTGGAACCATGAGCAACTTATGTACCACTTCATTGAATACACTTATTTTTACAGAGGATGGGACCAAGGAGCTGAGGTATAAATGTTTCACTCAGGCTACATCATCAAGATGTGATGAAACCTCCCAACTCATTTGCCCAGGCTCCTCTGTGATACTGACTGTGCTAGCCATTCTCAGGAGCTCAGGAGAATACGGCCGCAAGACATTATAGTCCAAACTACTAAAAACGATGGACAATCTCAGGATAGGAGTAAAAGATTCAAGTAGTGCGCAGGAAGGCGCAGAAAACCCTCAGGTTAATTCTAAATCAGTGCTGTAGCTTTAGAAGCAGACCTATTTAGTTTGATGTAGGCATGTGCAGGGACTGAGCAGGCATGGGACAAGCAGTATGCACAGCGTCCTGCAAGTACTAGTCAATCTTCTGCTAAAATCTCTGGAAGGGAGAGGTCAGATGTCCACAAAACCTATAATTTATAACCTTTTCTTAAAAAAAAAAAAAAAGCCCTTTAGGGGCTAGAGAGATCGCTTTGCAGTTAAGACCACACAATGTTCTTGCAGAGGCCATGGCTCAGGGGAAAGGGGCTCTTCCCACTCTGACCCTGCAGTGGCAGAGTAATCGGAGAACGGTTCCCAGGAGGCTGGTGACAACTGCCTGACCAACGACTCTTCTCTGCTCATGGGTGACCGGGAGTGTCGGAGCAGAAGCCCATGCCAGAGGGCTCATAGTGCCAGTCACTCCAGCTCCTGAGGAGCAGACCCCTCTGGTCTCTGAGGATATTAACACTCTCCTGCTCATACCCACGCACAGACACATATAATTAAAAATAAAAAATAAAAACAAAACTTTTCTAAAGGTCATTTTAAAATACACTTATGACCGTTTTCATCTCCCGCTGGGTCTTTGTTCCGAGAAAACAGCAGGAAGAAGGGAAACAAAGCCGAGAAAACAGCAGGAAGAAGGGAAACAAAGCCG
>JADRCH010000061.1:0-61399 GCA_019843965.1 Rhynchomys soricoides | reverse complement strand
AGGGAAACAAAGCCGAGAAAACAGCAGGAAGAAGGGAAACAAAGCCGTGGTTAGTTAATGGGAAGTATCAGAGCTGTCTAGGCACTAACTGGACAGGCCAACAGTGTTCCTTCTTCTGTTAACAGCCCAAGACCGATGGCATGCATTTCTCAGAGGTTTTTAAAAAACAAAACAAAACAAACAAACAAGCAAATACACAAAGAAATTAATCGTAATAAATCAAGTACAAGTTATAGAGTTTAAAAAATCAGCAAACAAATTAAATCAGTTGTATGTACACAAACTAATAAGTACGACTGGAAAATTAAATTAAGAGAACTGCTTCCCTGTCAGTAACATTAAGAGGAATTAAATACTTACAAATCAACTTAGCCAAATGAGTACAAAACCTGGGCATGGATACTGCCGACAGAGGAAGGAAATTGAAGGAGATGCATCCTGCGTTCGCTGATTAGAAAGAATATTGTTATAATGTTCACACTAACCAGAGTGACCCAGAGACTGTATGCAATTGCTATCAAATTCCTAATAATATTCTCCATAGGGAAAAACCCTCAAATTTATATAGAAATATAACAGCCTTGAAAGAGACAACATAGTTCTTAATTTTTAGATTTATGTATTTGGCTGTATACTTATGAATGTCTTGTTCCTATGTAGATCTGCTCACCACTGTGCTGTGGATGTTTGTACAGTAACAGCTGGACCCACAGACCAAATGGCACAGAAGCAATTACTTGAAAACAGGTGTGAGCACTCTAGCAAGAAGCTCAAAGGACAGAGAACTTGAGTGACTGTCTTTCATCAGAGTGTTTCCATAGGTGAGACATGCACACCTCAGCCAGGTAGATCAGCCTCAGCACCCAGAAGAGACAGCTGCTCTGAGTTCCCTCCACTGAAGTTCCCAAGCCAGTGTGTGAGGAGACTGCACTGCATAGGGGTCTGTCAGACTCAACAGTGGCTGCCATTAGCTGTGGCTCATCCCATACAGACAAGCACTGAGCACCTCAAGTTCCCTACCTGGAATAACCCACAGGTTGGAAGGCACCAGGGAATCTTCACCCAAACTTAATATGCATTCGCTCACCTGATAACCCTCTATACACACTCCAGTACCTTCACAAATATACCATGCACCAGCAAACACACACACACACACACACACACACCTTTACAAATATACAATTCACCTGCAAAAACACACTTTAAAAAAGTGATTTACATTTTCTACCAAGGATCTTCTTATGTAGAAGAATCTAATTTATTCATATTCTCTCTCTCTCTCTCCCTCTCTCTCTCTCCCTTTCTCTCTCTCTCTCTCTCTCTCTCTCTCTCTCTCTCTCTCTCTCTCTCTCTCTCTGTCTCTGTGCAGCATGTGAGTGCAGTCAGTGTCCAAGAAGGGTAGAAGCCTGCATCTAATTCCCTGAAACCAGTTTGAGGTTTTGAGCACCAACCATGGTGGCACATGGCTTTAATCCCAGCACTCTATAGACATATGCAGGCTGATCTCTGAGGCCAGTCTGGTCTACAGAGTGAGTTCCAGGACAGCTAGGGCTACAAACAAACACTGTCTCTAAGTGTCACAGAGCTAAGGGGGAAAAGCGTAGCCCTCCTTCCCCACAAGATAGTAATTGTCTTCAACTGGGAGAGTAGAAGGAAGGAAATGGGGGAGGGGTTGGAGAGAGGGTGACTAGGAAGCATTGGGGGAGGGGCAACAGTGGCAAACAGCAGGGCAACAAAGTAGAGCACGCACAAGGGGATGATGGGGCAGGGATCTGGAATGACAAGTGAGTGTGGTAGAGAAGAAAAGAGGAAGTGAGGTCGGGCGGGCCTAAGTCTGAGGGAGCCTGAGGCTGAGGAGGAGGATTAGCAGAGGAAACTGTTAGAACAAACTTTCTCGGACACCTACTGGGTTGAAGGGACAAACGAAGGACTGCCCATGCTGGGTGCGTGGGCGTGACCGGAACTGGCAGCGGAGATTGAATTTCCCCGCGTCTGGCCGCACTTTGAAGAGTAGGTGCTGAACGCAGCAACCTTATTCTCTGTTTCTTTACTCGGTTCCCAAAGAATTCTGAGGGCGCAGCTGCAGGTGAGTGAGATGAAGGGACCGCGGGGTGTGGGCACCCTGAAAAAGTGTTCTCAGAGCTCAGTATTGTATTAGCACACTCCACCGATCCTCCGGTGACAGAGACCTCGGTCCGCGGGAGGGAGGACCAGAGGACCGAATGGATCGAAGAAGTTATAAAAAAAAAAGTTATGGTCCTCGGTCCGCGGGAGGGAGGTCTGGACGGATTCCCGGAAGGAAGGAAAATGTGACTAAGAACCCGACTGGCTGGAGCACGAAAAGTCTTGAATTCACAGCCCAGGTGCCTGGACCTTTCGCAATTCCCTGCTCTGGGTCCTGTGCAGGGCGGTAAATTCACAGCCCTGGTGCCTGAACTTTCGCGATTCTCTGCTCTGGGTCCTCTGCCGGGCGGTGAATTTACAGCCCTGGTGCCTGGAACTTTCGCGATTCTCTGCTCTGGGTCTTCTGCGGGGCGGTACTGAGGAATTCCGGGTTCTCTTCGCAGCTCTGGTCACACTATTGGCAGCCGGGCTCAGAAAGGACCATGGCAAAGGGAGCCACCACCAAGTGCAATCTTTCCCTGAATCTGAGCCTTTTGGTTCTGCTGAGTTTTCTGTGCACCACGCTGTCAACTGGTGAGTTCCCAGGGTTTACATGGAGGGCGGGTGGGACATTGAATAAGGACCTGGCTAAGTCAGGACTGGATCTACACTCACCAATCCCCCAGGCTGCAATGGATCGAAGAAGTTATAAAAAAAAAAAAAGTTATGGCAGGAGGGGTGGGGGTGGGGGGAGAAGGGAGCACCAAAACCCAGGCACCAGGACAGGATGTGCTGGGCACAATGCTAGACCCCTCCAGGAGAAAGGCTTAGCTAGCTGGCCTGGACCTAAGGCATGCTATGCTCTGAAGACTGCCTTCCTGGGGATTCCTCACAAGCTCTGCACCATTTCAGGACCTCTTTGTCCTTGAACTAACTTTCCCACTTCCTATTGGCCATCCCACGGTACTTCTGCAGATCCAGGGACAAGGCAGTCACTCCACCCACGTTTTCACGTTATTTCCCCCTCTTTTTTCTTTCCCTTCTTTCTGTCAGCTCTTTTGTTTTAAGGCGAGGCTTCACGCTAGAATCGGAAACAATCCCTTCTCTCCTCTGGTCTACCAAGTGCTGGGATTACAGGTGTGTGACCCCAGGCTCAGCTTTAGTGCATTCTCTCCAGAGAATTCTGGCAGTTTGCTGACCCCTGAAAGTCCCAAGTGTCCAAAGCATGATGAGAAAGCCGAGGTTATAAAGTACCTGCTTCACAACCATGAGAACCTGATTTGATCCCTGGACCTCCTCCTGTAAAAGAGCTGTGCTTGGTGCTGTGTGCCTTCATTGTCAGAACTAGGCAGTCTGATGCAAGAGAAACCTGGGTCACTGGAAAGCCTGTCTAGCCTACTTGATGAGTCCCAAGCATCTTAGAGAGCTTGTCTAAACAGCACTACTGTGGCACTTTTGTAAGACATTATAAAAATGTTTCCCTTACTAAACCCTGGAGGTCTATGTGTAAATACTTCCTTCTAAGACATTTGATATCATTGTGATTAATTTTTTATTGGCCCCAATTTGAAGTCAGGGATGTTTTCTTTAAATATCCTGCATTCTTCACTGTTTCTCATTCAGCTAAACAGTTTCCTTTACTCAGACTTCTAAGTGGATTTTTCTTACAGATAACTAATGTGTATTTCATGCTGATCCACCTAAGTGCCAAGGTTGTGGCCTTTACATCACACTTATAAAGCTACTTCTTGGGCTCCAGAGGTCTCATGGTCTTCCCTACCAAATCTCCTGGTGGAGTCTACTTAGTAAGAAGGAATCCCAGCCTCTCCAGGAATAATTCAAGCCTTAGAGTGGTAGGACCAGGCCATTAGAGTACGGGAAGCCACAGAGATAGGAAGAAAACAGGCAGGGAGGGGAAGGGGACAGGGAGCTGGTTGAAGGGGACAGGAAGCTGGTACCAAACCTGCACCAGTTTACCTCAAAGCAAAATTTTGGGGAGGGAAAGGGAAAGCAGTTGTTTTTAATTTTTTAGCACCCCCTTTTGAATTTTTAAGTGTAAGTGTAATCATATTGCAAATTTGTTAAATGTTCCTTTTATAAAATATTATTTAATTTTGGATGTCAGTGCTCACACAAACACAGGACAGTAAATATGCACACGTTCACTAGATCTGGCCTGCTTCCTTGTGCAGTCTGCTTAACAAGATAGCTCTAGGGTACTGTGTCCTCTTTAGCTGTGAGTGAAAGTCTGAGAAATCAAGGGCCATTAAGTATGCTGGGAAACAAAGACTTAAAGAAGGGGAGAGAGATTGGGGCTTCAAGCAGGCCACAGACAAGCTGAGGTATCTCCTTGAGAGTGGATTAGGTGTGTGGTTTAGCGTGGGAGAACCTGAGATCTGATGCCCACAGTGTTGTATGAAGAGGCCCCGTGGGAACTCAGATGAGCACTGAGCTCACAGCTGGCAGTTCCCCTTTCCATGCCAAGCTGCAGCTTTCCATTACTCCAGGAGCTTTCCTGAACACCAGGCTCCGTGGTGAATTTACCATGTGCTCTATGACGCTTCCCTTTCCCGTGTTTGGTCAGCTAGATTTTCATCCCCAGGAACATGGATGCTATCTGACATGTTTTATACTTCAGTACTTGATAATAGTCAATAAAAGAACTTGCATGATAAATCTCCCTGGTGACATATGTGCATTTGAAGAGGCCTACTGACCTAAGACAGTTAAAGATAGTGCAAAATTAAGGATCCAGAAGCTGGTGGACCTCTTGATTAGAGGCTTCTCTTTCTGAACCTTTTCCCTTCAGAGAGATTCTGACTGCTAGAAAACCATGACTCCTATGGACCCCTGCTTCCACTTGGACCTCACCTGCATGTTTCTCTCACAGGTATAGACTTTCTAAGTTGCGACTTCACTGTCAAGTATCGAACCTCATATGGACAATGCTCAGTGAATGGAAAGCCTTCCCTTCATTTGAATGATGAAAAACAGAAGGGAAATGCCATTGAGGTGTGTGCTGATTTGCACCAAAGCCTGAAAGACAGTTTTTATGAGATGATAAACCAGGTGTCGGAGCTATTGAAGTCCAAGGGTAAGTATAAGACAGAATGCAAAGATAGAGACCATAAATAAGAAAGAGGAAGAACAGAACTTATGTAGGAAGGGAGCTATGGATGTATCTGCATAAAAAGGCTGACTATTGACCCAACCTTGAGGTACATGGTACCCAATGTGTAAGAAACAGCAAGCCAGGGAGGAAAGAATACAGATCCCTAAGCATGCAGAGAAAGACTGGACCATTGAGGGGGCAATGGTTCTATAAAGGGTGGAAGATGATGGTGTCATGTGTCTTTTGCAGGTAAGGAAACCTTGAATGTCACCATACAATTTCAATATAATCAAGGAGAATTCATTGATGGATTCTGGGCCTTCAGCATTGATGGACAGAATCACTTGTACTTTTATGCAAAAAACATGACCTGGAGTGTGAGTCATCCTGATGTCATCAGGACCATGAAGCAGTGGGAGAACAACAGTGTACTAGTCAAAAGTCTCAGATCACTCTCCTGGGGAGATTTCAGTCAATGCCTCAAATTGTGGACACACTTCAGAGAAATGCCAAGTAAGTAGTTCAGTAGATTACCACAAGGAGACGCCCATGAAGTGGGAAAGCCATGACAGTTCTCTTGAAAAGTCTGATGATTTTCCGATAGGGATGTGAGCATGTGCGCATAATGGAAAATCTGATAGGCTGAGTGAGAGACTCACTGGTGGTCTTCCTGTCTGTGGAGCCTGTGATGACCACACTGAGATGGGTTTCTCTTTCCCATATCATCTCCCAGTGTTTCTCATTCCCTACTAACCAGTGGTCCAAGCTCTACATGGCCTGCTAATGAGCCCCAGGTCCGTGTGCATCACTGTAAACTTCCAACCTTCTCACCCTCTGGTATGGCTGCCCTTCCACCAGCTCCAACCTCACTTTGAAGGTCTTTATTATCTTTGTCTGGCACAATTGAACACCACCAATCATGCCAACTACCATAAAGGTCTAACAACAATATATATGGCACATTTTTTATAGTTCAATTGATATGTGCTTTCTTTGATAGTGAAACAAACTCTGTAAGGACATCTTACAGACACATCCTATTCGTCTTTCTATCCAGAGTCTGGGAAAAAAGTTATCCACATGAGTTCCTTAGGCTGCCCAGAGAGAAAGAGTTGTTGATGGAGGGGTATTGTTGTTTTGGCTATATCCGTATTTTTCTGATTTTTTAAGGATCGACAGTAAAGGCGCTGGATGCCACCCAGCCTACTAATGCCACTCAGACTCATCCTACAGTGAATATGACCCAACTTACATCTGGCACCCAGGGTCTGAGTACCACCGAGAAAGTGTGTCTCTATATAAGAGGAATCATCATGTTCATTTTCGCATTTATCGCATGTGTATGTGTATGATGCTGAAGAAAAAGAAGGGTAAGGGACAGGCTGGGCTCTCACTCGTTTTCTTGGTCACATTAGTTGGGTATGCACATAGGAGATGGGTCCCAAAAGTCTCAAAGCCCGCCCATCACAGTGGCTATCTGTCCACTGAAATGATACCCCTTCTTAGTATTGAGCACCCACTCCACAGTAATGTTGTAGATGACTAATTTTGGGCAAAGAAGGCAGGCAGAGTCTACACACCTCTGTAGTCAGAGGAAGGATGAAACAGGAAAGTCCTCATGAGAGGACAGAGAATCCAAGGACCAAGGATCCAAATAAGATATAAGAAAAACTAAAATGAAGTGTTCTCTCCTCATATGCAATAAAACCTTCCCTCAGGCTGTGATTAAAGTCTGTTTGCTTTTTGCTGATGGCATGATCCCAGTGCAGTGTTTCTTATACCTAGGGCAAGTCTGTACATTAGTAGCTACTGGCTTAGGATAGCCCTTAGGACAAAATGATCAGAATGAGCAGACTATTCAAGGAGTTGTTACTGTAGGGCAGTTCTGTAGTCCTGGCACTCAGGAGACTAAATGCTGAAGGGTCACCAAGTTCAAGGTCAGCCTAGGCTGCATAGTCACATCTTGTCCAAAGAACAAATAAGACAACAAAACCCATTCATTTATCTTGATCACTCTAGTCACAATTCAGTGCATGTGAAACGATGATTCCAATGTCCCTGTCCCCTGAAGTTGAAGTCACCTGTGTCTATGCAGGTAAAGTGAGTCAAGTGCTCACCACTAACATTGTTAGCTTTTGTCATATACTGTCTAGAGTCAAATATGGACTTGTGATGAAGCTTGCCAATGTATTAACTATTTAATAGGTTATGAAATTTTTTCTTATAAGCATAGGTTGATACATCTAATGTCAGGTGACATATCAGATATTTAAATCAATATAATTATTTTAATAACTTTTATTGCATAAAAAGTTTTAAATCTACCTGTATATTTCCGCAAACCTACAATTCCAGTCTGTGGAAAGCTAAGGCAGGAGAATTTCCACAAGAATTCAAGCCTATTGTGGATTACATTCTAAGCTTAGGGCCAGCTTGGGGGATAAAGAGAAACCTTGTCTCTTAAAAAGAAAAAAAGAAAAAAAAGAAAAGAAAAGAAAACTAAAAGGCCAGCACAGACAGAAACACGGGTGTATTTTGCTGGCCTTTTAGATTTGCTGATATTTTCATGTTTCCTGACTTTTTTGTTTCATCTTTTTTATTCACAATTTTTGCTTCATTAGACGTACAGCTCCAGAGATATCCGAAGCCTCATCTTACCTGAGCTTGTAGTGGGAAAAAGATCTAGAAGGAAAAATGAAAGAGAAAAGGGCTGGGCAGCTGGTTCTGTGGTCTGTGATGTGGGGGAGGGTCTGAGAAAAGAAGTAGAGTGGGGTGCTGCAGCTGAACACACTGTAATCCACACCCCTTTTTGTCCTAGGTGCTCCCTGCTGCCCTTCTTCTGTAGTCTGATCTACAGTCCTCATCACAAGCTGTGTCAGGTGATTCTTGAACACTGCCTATGGCTTCTTCAGCAAAGGAAGCAAACACATTTCTGATGGCATCTCGGAAATCTGTTCTGTTGACTTCAGACCAGACTGGTGGGAACCCAGGAGACTGATGGGTGTCAGAGCCTCAGGCCCCAGGGCATCAGAGTGCACTAGGCTGTTGCTTTAGGCACTTTCTCTTGTTCTCTTCCTTTTTCTTTCTTATTCTTGGATGGTAGGGTTGTGGAGATCAAATGAGGCCTAGCTCTAAATTATTCATCATGGTACAAAACAGGGGCTTGTCCTGGGTGACTCCATTTTACAAGGAGAAGTTGGCTCCCTTCTGAGTGCAAAGCAGATGTTGAGTGACATGACACTTCACTTTCCACACAGACACATGCTAGCCTGGGACCATCCATGATGCAAAGGCTGGTAATTAACTTAATTCTAAAGGTAAAAATAACTCACCTATACACTTTTCAAAATAGGTCAGCAGCAGTGAACTCATGTGCATATCAAATAATATGAGAGAACCAGGACTGAGGATTTATCTTACCCTCACCTGGACCTCTGAAGAGACCACCTAACCTTGCAATGATCATGGCCTCCACAAACTTGCCACCTAGCTGTTTGTGTGTCAAGGATCCTGCAGGCAGAGAACTCCTGGCCATCTTAAGGCTTCAGCTCCATCCACACAGCTAATGTCTCCTACTTGGATCACTGTCTGACAGTTCATCTGCTCCTCCATGCGAACGTGGGTCTGCATGTCACCTGCTGGATTCTGGGGTCCTGCACCTCAGCTCTGCAGGTCACTTAGTCCTGAGGCCTGCTGCAGCCCTGCAGCCCTGCAGCTCTCCACTAGCTCCCTGAACAGCTCCTCTACCCACCTGCATTGAGTCTGTCTGTGGGACTAGAATCCTCTGTCTCTGCCTCCAGTCTGGTCTCTGTGAACTCTAATGGCAACTCAGTCACTCTTTAATGCCATTCTGTGATGTAAGTGCATATGATAACTGTGTGGTGTACCATGTGTGATCTGAGAGTTTATATCGTAATTAAGATGGAAGTAAGAGAGCAAGGGGTTGGCCAGGGGACAGTTGTCAGAGGTAATTAGGACAACGTGGCAATTCCAGCCAGTGCATTGGATGGAGCTGGTAAATTAAGACACACATGTGAGCACGTGTTTTCCTGGCATAGCTCACTCATTCAAGATTTCCTTCACAATATCATAACCATCCAGAGAGTAAACAGGCCATTGGCAAAGAAATTGGAAATACACAATTTTTGTTCAAACAAATACAAAATCCGGTGATAGAAAGAAAATTCACCATCCTTACCAAACCCTGGTCAACAGAGTTTAAGCTTGCTCCACTGACCACAGTGTAACCTCACACTGTTCAGGATGAGATCTCATAAAGGTGATAGGAACAGGGGAGCCTTCCTTCAGGCTCTCAGGGGAGTGGGTTATCAAAAATAAATAACAAAGCAGGAAGAGAAGTGAGCAAAGCTCAGATCACACATCATTCATATATAAGATGGTTATAAAATTATATTATGAATTATGGTTTGTGAAAGAAAGCTAAAAATATTGATAGCTTGGGTAAGAAACATGAGTAACAGACTAAGAAAAGATAAATCCTCAGTGTTGCCTCTAGGGACCCACAGAACCACAGATGATAGTAAGAGTCTTAGACGAGATGCCTCTGCCATGCTAGGAACTACAAAGGGACTGGCACAGGCACAGAAATGTTACATTCCGAGGCCAAAAAGGATATAAAGATTTTATTGAGGAATAAGGAACAATGAGACAGCTCAGTCATAGTGTTGCCTGAGGACCTGAGTTCCCTCCTCAGAACCCCTGTACACTGTGGTGGCACATGCTTGTAATCCAAGTGCAGGGGACAGAGAGAGACAAGTGCATCTCTGGGGCTTCCTCCTCAGCCAGAGCAGTTGAACTGGTGAGTTCCAGTACAGACTAGCTCACGACATAGTCAGTGAACGTGGTGTCCTGAGGAGTGACATCCAAAGGTAATGTGTAGTCTCTATACTGTTAGTGTATGAACAAGCATGCACACATGTGTATATATACACAAATAGATACACACTGTGGACCCAAACACAGCTAGTGACTTCTCCAGAGGCAATATTCCCGAAAGGGAATGGCTTTTCTTAGTACTAGTTATGAGATATTACCTGGCCTTGTCTTTTGGGCCATTTTTATGTTCATATTTGAATAAATGAGAACAGGTCATGTCTTCTTAGACAACAGGTTTCAAAGGAATATTGTCCAACCATTGACCTTTGGTTCCAGGGTTCGTTAGGATCCACCTTCTAATTGTGTGAGGTATCAGGAGGAACTGAGTCAGATGCCAAGCATTAGACTCTGGTTATTAAAGGAGAATATTTTGATTTTATTTTTGAGGGAGGGATTCTTTGTGTCCCTATTGCTGCCCTGAAAGATGGGCAGGTCATGTCGTGGATAAATGTTGCAGAGGGCTTCCTTTTGGAAGGGCGGTATTGCTGAGAATGGAGTATTGAGATCACTGCCTGGGACTGCTGAGCTCTCATAGTGTCAGAAGACCATAAAACCTGAGATGGGATTGACCTACATTTTGGGGAGGGGAAGGGTGGCTGTTGCATGAGGTCGGAGGTCAGACTCTGACATCACTCAGAGGTCAAATGGTTGTCGGTGCTGACAGAGAGGTGTTGGTGTAGACAGTAGTGATGGATAGCCCTGCCACAACGCTATCTCCATCTCAGTGGCTTCTAATCTAAAGGATATAAATCATACTGAAAGATAAAGTGAGACCAGCCAAAGACACGGCAGAATTAAAACCAGATATAGGTTATGAGCAGGCATGATGAACTGTCACTGAAAGAATGATTAATGTCTCCAAAACGCTCCCAGGAACCTGTTTGAACCTTTGCAAGTGGAGAGCTCTTCCCTCAGATGACTCACAGTGGCAGGCCTTATCACGACTACAGTTGGAGAGATGAGAAAGACCTGACAGGAGCTGGTTCAGACATCTCCCATGGCCTTGCATCTTATGGAAGGAATTTAAGAGAAATTTAACACCCTGGTTTAATAGCTGGAGAATATCCTGCAAATGTGGAGTCAGAATGTGAGCTGTACTTTTTGTAGTATTCAGTGACAGCCTTGAGCATCTGTCTCAATCATTACTGATACACAAGGGTCTCTTCATCTAGGGAGGGGTGGGTATGGAAGAAAAGTCTACTGTATAGACATCAAAGGGGTTGGTAGACTTAGAATTGGGAATAATTCAGGATCATAGATGAAGATTCATTAGAATAGGGAGGGCGTTGAGAACTTCAGTTCTCCCAGTTAACCAGGTCCTGATGAGAATCCTGGTTGCAGCTGGTAGGTTTTTGTTTTTTGTTTTTCCGAGACAGGGTTTCTCTGTATAGCCCTGGCTGTCCTGGAACTCTGTAGACCAGGCTGGCCTTGAACTCAGAAATCCACCTGCCTCTGCCTCCCAAGTGCTGGGACTAAAGGCGCACCCGGCCAGCTGGTAGGTTTTTAAGTTTGTATTATTTGTACCTGTATTTTTGGGTGGGTCTTTAAGACCGTGTAGATGGCAACAGCTTTCCTGTGTTGGTGGCAGTTCTATCTCCTTAGTGGTTACTTTCAGGGGTGTAGGAGAGTTTCAGGGAACTCTTGTCTTTAGTTTTCTTCCACTGATCCTATTCTGGACAAGGGTATTTCTCTGAGAAGTGAACCAAAGCTGGAACTCTGGGGTCTCCACATCCTCTCTGAGGCCATCCTATCTTTTTAGAGCTATCCCACTGTCCTTTATGCTGGGACATGGCCAACCTGGAGGTGAAGGTGGAAATCCTGGCTGTCAGCCCAGCCCTTGATCCTCATTGCTTTAGGCCTCTAGTCGTAGCTGTTGAAAACTCAGAAATTCAATTACACCAGACTTGGATATCAAATAGTGGTTTTAGTCTGTTACATAGCTTTCATGAGTGACCAACTCACACCCCAAGACACCTATGAATGTGGCCAAATCAAATGCAGAGATTTAAAAACTATTTTGAGGGAGTTTTGCAAATATATTTTGCAAACTGGATTGTATGGTCCTCAAGCATGAATTAGGAGATCACTTTGTGTCACAACACGAAAAGATTAGAAACTTCTGGTGAATAAATATGGACAAAACCAGAGTCTAAATCAATCTTAAATGTGACAACACTCCATTGTTATGAAGTCAAATGCTTGACGAACTCAGAAGAAATTATAAGCAATGATCTTGACAAACCATAAATGTAATCAAACAAGTTTTATATTTAAAACCATACGGTTTTAAATTAACCACAAACCAACAGAACCTTTGCTCTTTTACAGTCATTTAGAAACCCTTTAAAGTGAAATTACTTTATCCCACAAATCTTTTTTATCAACAAGTACTTTCTATTCATCAGAAATATGAACTGACATTAGGATTTTTGGGGGTTGGGGGATGGGGCCTGCTTCCTTTCTTTGTTAAGTTGCTGTTGTAATTTAGGCTTCTTGTTCTCCTAGAGGTATAAAACCCTGAATACAGCAACCCTTCTCATGTTTTGTCTTTTTCAAATTGGGCTTAGATGTACAATACAATCAAGTATTACGATGTCATTGCTTAATGTGCTTTTCCACACCTAGGTTCAAAACCTGGTGACATTGCTTATATAATGCTGGTATTTCCTTTTTTCTTAATAAATTTAAAATAATCCAGTGTGATAGATTTGCTTGTGTCTTATGAATTAAAAGAATTTTGAATTAAGCTTGCATGTTCTGTTGCTTACTTATCAGCCAATTTAAGTTAAATCCTTTGAGGGACATTATCATGTAAAGATACCACATAGCACCAATCTATAGGTGGAGGACAGTTATATCAAATCAGAGACACAGGGAAAGGGCTGGGTCAGGCCACACAAAGACAGAGAAACACCGCATGTGTGAACAGGGGTTCCTAGAAAGACATGCAGCTGCAAACTGAAGGAGCAATCCTCAGTGATGTGAGATGCTGGAATGCCACAGGTCCCCCAGACATATTTTCTTAGACCATCTTTGGTCACCTTAGGAATCACATATTGCCCATGTCCTCTTGTGGCCTAACATTTTTGTGACTATTAGATATGTCCTTAAAATGCATGAAGAGACCCTCCAAATTCCAATACTCAAGAGCTAAGAATTTTATCAGATACCACCTGGCCCAGAGTTGAGATTCCCAAAAATTGATATAATTCGTCTTCTTGATATCTCTACAGATATACTTGAAAGATTATTGATTCATGACTTTCCTTGTTTCTTCACTACAAAAAATTCATAAACAGAGAAATTCCACATAAAATTATGGGTAAGCGAAATCTGTGGTCACTCTGTTAGTCTGACCACGGTCATTCATATTTGCCTTCAGTGTCTCTTAGCCTTTGAAGGAAGGGTTCTTTCTATAAAACATGGAAGTTGTTGTTTTTTTGCCACTCAAGTGGAAGAGAAGGCTTTCCCTGGGGTGGACTCCCTTTGTAAGCTTTGTATACATTGTAAACTTTGTAACACTTTGTATCCTTTGTAAACCTTTGAGTCAGGAAAGTGCTCAGGCTCCCTTCTGAGGAGCTCCAGCAGCCAGATCCCTCCCCCAGACCTCCTGAATTGTCATAAGGGAGCTTTAGCCTCTATAAGGGTCATAAAAGTTATCTCTCTAGCCCCTCAACTGGACCTTACCTAGATATGCTCATTTTAATGAAAAGTCTGAACAAAAGTTAACAATTCCTGAGTAGGAAAACCCACCAATCCCTAAACCTCTCATAAAAGCCAACCAATTCCTGCATAGGAAAACCATCAGAAACCCATCAATCCCTGAGCTCCCCTAGATCAGGCCTTGAAATCCCGCCAGTCTTCACCCTGGACACCTCCAACCTAGGAAGCTCTGTCCCCAAGAAACTGCATATAAGCCCTTCCCTTGGTCAAAGCTGGCTGTCCACTCTCTCCCAGGAGCAGAGGAGCCACTCCTGGACTTGTTCCTTCATACCTTGCTTCTTTCTAATGAACCTCTTTATGAAAGTTGCTGCCTGGTTTGACTCTATTGTCAGAAGATGGCAAGAAGCAATGAAGGAAAGAAGGCAAGAGGTGAAGAGAAGAAGCGAGCTGAGGATCCTGGTTGTAACTTTAATTTTTTTAAACTTCATTTTTAAGGATGCTTCTTAAACATTTTAACCTCTCTTGTAGACCACTACATACCAGAGGTGGTGGGAAAGAAAGGATACAGGGGAGTGGACCTGTTTAGAAAGGTCCCTGGGGCACCTCTCATCTGTGTTGTCTGGAGATCAGCAGTTCAGTTCACAGGTTAGCAGCAGCAGCTTGATCCACTCACAAACACTTTACAGATACACCAGCAGTCTAGTTTGATAGAGCTGGGATAGCAAACAGGAATCAGCAGCGGTGGCACAACCTAGCAGAGACAGCCAGGTCTCGGCCTTGGCTCAAGTCAGCAGGAGGGACCTGGAGAGACACCAGGAAAAGTGCTTGGCTGTGCCTCTCTCAGGGAAGCGAAGATCAGTGAAGACTTGTGACCCATAAGCATTGCACAGCTAGCTGTACCAGCAAGCCAAGCTCTGTCTCCATCACTCTGTCATGTGTCCTCTATGTGTCTTGCTTCAGCACGGGTGTTGTCTCAGCACGGGTTTTGTCTTACATGCGTCTAATCAACCGGAGTCCGCAGAGTGCCAACCAAATAGAGCTCAACTATGAAATGGAAGGTAGACCATACATGTGAGTTGTTAGTAAGGAAATTTTAATAACGCGACCTTTCACGTGTTTGCTATAGCAGAACATCCTCTCTCCTGTGTCTGCTTTAGTGAAACGTTTCTTTATAAGTCTGTCTTAGTCTTTCACCCAAATCCACTTAAGGACACTCTACTCCTTCATGTGGCTGCCCCAGCAAAGCACCGTCCAACACAACTGACTTTCCAAAGCACCCTCAAGTTTCCGTTTCACCTGAGCTCCTCAGCTGGGGATACCTTTCCCTGGGAGCTGCAATGCCTCCGCCGAGGAGGTTTCATCTGGGAGCTGTGTGGTTCCTGGACTCTCTTGTCTCAGGATGTCCTTCCATTAGGACACTGTGCCACCTCAGAACTCCCCTGTCTTAGGATACCTTTCCATTGGGGTGCCTTCTCCCCTCAGAGCTGTGTGGTTCCTGGGCTTCTGAGTCTGAGGATACCCTCCCATCCAAGCAGAAAGGCCAAAGAAGCAACGCTCAGCACTGTAATAGGAAACCCAAAGAATATATACCATAATTAGTTTTCATCAAAGTGCCCTCTTACTGGACACAAAGGTGTCTCAGGTACAGAGCTCATGAGAACCTTCAGAGGTGCCCAGTGATGTCAAGGAACGAAAAGTAAAGCCTATTAGGGTGACTTAGATTAGAGAGGAGCTTCTGTAGCATAAGGGAACGTTTTGAGGATGAGGGGGCAGCTTCTGATTGTTCCCTAATGTCCCAGTTCAATCTTCTTCAGCAAGGGTGAGGGAGAGCCCACATGTAGGCAGGGGAAGGAATGTATGAGAGGGCCCTGCAGGCTGAAGCTGAGGGGCAGGAGGGAGAAAAACAACTGGAGGTCAAAGGGTAGGAGACTGGAAAGAAGTGTCTAGCAGAGGGGGATGGTGGCAAAGGAGCCAGAGTGTGAGCAGGATTTAGAGGCAGCATCTGCTGGGGTTGCAGGGCAGGTCTCTCACACCTGAGGATCCTGTCACACAGCCAGAAAGGCTTAGCTATAGGATCAGAGAATCCTTGCCTGAGTCATCACAGAGAGGCGTGACTGAGGATACAGCTGATGTGTCATCCGCGAGCCAGTGCTGTCAGTGTGAGGATGGGTCCTAAAGGATAATGGTGTTACAAAGGAAATAAGTGTTTTCTGCAGGGTAGTCTGAGCATCAGATCTAGCCAGCTTTTCAGAATACATCCTGGGGTGAGTTAGAAGGCACTATGGCCAAGAGACAGAGTTAGTCCTACCTGAGACATAACACTGAGCCCGAAAGTGCCCATTAGGACATTAGACCCAGACTCTCCACTGTTACTCTCACACCATGCCTCCTTTCTGAGCATCCTAAGAGACGAAGTCTCTTGAACCTTGGAGCTGGAACTCAGCTTCACTGCTGAGGAGCTGCACAGAATGTTTCCCCAGATCAACACCAAAGAGATACTCTGAACATTTGCAACCTGAAACTTACTGCAAGCCAGCTCTGAGAGTATGCCGGCTACTTAGATGTCAACTTCACACACAAGGGAGTTAACAGAGTGGAGGGGACCTCCATGAGACTGGACTGTAGGCAGTTTTACATGACAGTTATTTTAATGATTGGTATGGGAGGGCCCTACCATTAACAATTTGTGGTATTTGTTAACGTCTCATGAATTGAAAGCAGAAGATAACTCACATAGTCTCTTGTCTTCACATATCAACTGAAATGAACTCTCTTTGGGAGATTTTATCATGTAAACATGTATAGCACAAAATTGTATCCAAAAGAGGAAGACAAATGTATCAATTCATTGCAGGTCACAGCTGCACCTGAAGACCAAATGATACACCAGCAATTTCCTGTAAACACTTAAGGGAACTCTAGCGGAAGACTCAAACGACCTGAGGATGGTTGTGTTTAATAGTTGTTTCACTGGGGAAAAAACCGGAAGACAATATTCAAACCATATATCAGAACTTAACCTAAACATGGGAGGAGTTACGTTTAGTTTTTTTTCTGAGTTCCTGGTAGCAAGTTTCCAAGCCAGAGTGATGAGAGGGCCCTGGGGTGACTTGGATACCACAAACACTAGATGTACCATCACTGCTGCAAACTCTAAGCAACATTTGACATAAAACTGTAAGACAATGGGGGAGGAAGGATGAGTGAGGCCTCCACACACCTTGGGTTATCTGTCCTTTATGGTACCTTGTGGCATGGCCACAGGCATCCTGTTACTCTTTGTCTTTTTGTACTTATGCTTCTGTCCTGCTTCAGAAGAGACAGATAACTTGCAAACTCTATGAGGCCATAGATACCAGCACAGACTACTCTATCACCAAAACTTTCAGTCACCATAGATGAAGAATACAAGCTATCCCATGACTAAGTCAACTTTAAACAATATTTATACAGAAAGCATAGGTACTGAAGATATTACAAAAAACCCCTCCAACCCCAGGAGGTTAACTACATCCGTAAAAATGCAGGAAATAAATAATCTCACACCAGGAAGCCAAAAGATAGGAAACACACACACACACACACACACACACACACTACCACCACTGACAACAAAATAACAGGGAATTAGCAGTCATTGGTCATTACTATCTCTAAATATCAGTGGACTAAATTCCCCAATAAAAAGACACAGGCTAACAGAATGGATGTAAAAACATTATTCTGCTGTATGCATTAAGGATAGACATCACCTCAGAGTAAATTGTTGGAAAAAGATATTCTCAGCAAATGGATCTAAGAAGCAAGTTGGTGAAGCTATTCTGACAAAATAGACTTTCAACCAAAACTAATCAACAGAGATGAACTTCAACTTCATATTCAACAAAGCTACCAAGTTGGCATTTCGATTCTTAACATCTATGCTCCAAATGCAAAGGCAGGCACATTTGTAAAAGAAACATGACTAAAGCTTAAAATCACACAATGAACCTCACATGTTAATAGTCCAGTTCCACCAATGGACAGTTCTAAACTGTACAGAGAAATAACGGAGCTAACAGGTGTTATGAACCAAATGGACCTAACAGACAGCTACAGAACATTCATTCAAACACAAAGGAAAATACCTTCTTCTCAGCACCTCACAAAACGGTCTCCAAAAGGGTCCACATGGTAAGTCACGAAGCGAGTCTCAACAGATACAAGAAAACTGAAGTAACACTCTGTATCAGACCATCATAGATTAAAGCTGGTTTTCAATAACAGAAACAACAGAAGGCCTACAAACTTGTGAAAACTGAACAACTCTACTGAATGAACACTGGGTCAAGGCAAAAATAAAGAAGTTAAGGTTTCTAGAACCCAACGAAAATGAACGCACAACATACGCAGACTTCTGGGAGTCAAAGAAAGTAGTGCTAAGAGGAAAGGTCATAGCACTAAATGCCTTCAAAAAGAAACTGGAGAGATCTCATATTAGCGACTTGACAGCACACCTGAAAGTTCTAGAAAATCTCCTGTAGCCAGCAAGACTTCTAATGGAGAGATTGGGACATCATCCCAGCCACAAAGCCTTTGACCTACAATTTGTTTTGCCTGTAAGATATGCTGGGGAAAAGATGGAGCAGAAATTGAGGGAGTGTCCCACCAACGACTGGCCCAGCTTGAGACCCACTGCATGAGAGGGAGTCCACCGCTTAGACTTCTGATGGTTCTCTGCCGTACTTGCAGACAGGAGCCTAGCATTATCATCAGAGAGGCCTCAGCCAGCAACTGATGGAAACAGATGCAGAGATCCATAGCCAAGCATTAGGCAGACCTTGGGGGATCCTGTGGAAGAGAATGAGAAATGATTGTATGATCCAGGAGGGTGAAGGCCACCACAAGAAGACCCACAGAATCAGCTACTCAGGTCTTACGGGGGCTCACTGACGATCACAGAGCACGTACAGGCTTGACCTAATTCCCCTCCATACAAGTTATGGTTGTATGGCTTGGTGTTCTTGTGGAACCTCTAACCGGTGTGAGAGGGCTGTCTCTGACTCTTCTTCCTGCCTTTGGGACCCTTTTCCTCATACTGGGTTGCCTTGCCCAGCCTTAGTGTGAGGAGACATGCCTAGCCGTATTGCAGCTTTATATCCATGGTAGGCCTGACCTTTTCTGAAGGAAACTGAAGGAAGAGTGGATCTGGGGGAGCGGGGAAATGGGGGAGGGGGACTGGGAGAAGAGGAGGGAGAGCAAACTGCAGTCAGAATGTGATGAATGAGAGAATACATAAAAGTAGATAAGATATAAAATTAAATATCATTACACACCAGAATTAACCACACAAAGTCTGTATCTCAGTGAACACCTATACAGTTAAACAGGCATTCTTAAGCTCCTGAGAGTCATATTAGATTCCATATTTTCTTTATCAGATGTATTGATTCAATTATCCACTCTTAAAACAAAAATATCATGGTAGTGATAACATAGAAAGCAATCAGCTTCGCATCATCTTTCATAACAAAGCCCATTACGTGCATTCAGTCATTCCTGATGATCATCCTTCCTTGTTCTTGAGATTTCCACTTAACAAACAAGTAGCTGGGCAGTGGTGGCGCACGCCTTTAATCCCAGCACTTGGGAGGCAGAGACAGGCGGATTTCTGAGTTCGAGGCCAGCCTGGTCTACAGAGTGAGTTCCAGGACAGCCAGGGCTACACAGAGAAACCCTGTCTAAAAAAGAAGAAGAAAACCCCCAAAACAAACAACTACTCCCATGCTGAAGAAATTTGAGAATACATCTAGCTAGAACTATCTACAAATATCGGTGAATCTGGTCCTCGCAGTTGTGAGCACTCAGCTCATATGACGTAAGGCAGCACCCGCTGATTAACATCCACTCAGCAATCCCAGCACTCAGTTACATTGGACATATTCCTTAGAAGCACAGGTTCGAATTTGTCTTTTAGTCAAATGAATGTTGGTACTGTGGAAATGAGGCTGGTGTGGATTAAACCAACTTTTCCTGGTGTCAGTGGATTTGTTCCTCAAGCGAAGAAGATCTCTATTGGCTTTTATCTCCTAACCAAAGGTTGAATAGAAGCTTTTTACATTATTTTTAATTTACTTTTTCGACATTATATATATCATATATATATGTGTGTGTGTGTGTGTGTGTGTGTGTGTGTATTTAACAGTTTTAAGAGCTTGTTTCTTTCTGCTCACAAGTATGACCATTTAAGGATCACTGCTTGGAACTAGATAATCTTTCAGGAGCCGACACCCTTGAGAAGACTGATTATACATTTCTCTGCAACCATTGATTGCCTGTAGCTCTTTATTTAGGGATGGATCCTTCTGAAATTTCTGCTGAGGTCTGAATAACCTTGACACTACTAGAACATTGTAACACTGAGTGGACCTCCTTAGAGCATGGCGCGTCAATATTTTCGCCAGCAACTAATATTTACTCTCCGATTTTGATGATATCTGTGTACTTTGTGTAGACCTAACACAGTAAATGACTGCTTTCTTGTGTATTTCCACCTTTGCATTTCTTAGCACCACTTCCTCACTAAATACCCACTTCTTAAAGGCTAAGGATAGACAATAAGCAATACATAGGCATGAGGTTTAAGCTGGGAGGATGGCTCAGTCAGTATTCTGTTTGATGCATAAACATGAAGACCTGAGTAATATCCCAAAATCCCACAAAAAGAATGTCCAGGGTGGGGGCATGTGCCTGAAATCCTAGCGATGGTGAGACGAACAGTTGAGTCCCTGCAGCCTAGCCTAATCAGTGTGCCCCAGGCCAATGGGAGATTGTCTCAAAAATAAACTGAGCAGAACCTGAGTAACATCATGCCCCTGCCTCAGTCTCTGACATGGTATTCACTGCAAGTCCAGAGTAGTTGGGGCTTGTTGTTGCTGTCGTTGTTTTGTTTTGAATTTGTCCCTCTGGATTAAACCCCCTGGAGGTGTTTCTGTCTGTTCTTAATGAATTGTCTTATACAGCTACTATCCCGTATTTGGTTTTCTTAATGTAATGTGCTAGCTTCCTAGGGCTTATTTAACAACTTACCAAAAGCATACTGGCTTAAAATAGCAGAAATGAATTCTCTCACTGGTTCTGGAAGGCACAGACCTGAGATCCAGGAGTCAGCAGGGCCATGCTCTCTTAAGGCTTTGGAGAAATACTGGCTTGCCTCTGCTTCTGTTCAAGTGCAATCAAGTAATCCGTGGCATGCCTCAGTTTATAGTCGCCTAACTCCTAGCTTGGTTATTTTAAGATACTTGTGTGCTGTTTTTCTCTCTCTTAAAAGGACATGTGCCATGATAGTTTTGCCTCACCGTGGTTTTTGATTACATCTTCATATATCATAATTATAATTCAAGGGCCCTATTTCCATATAAAGAAACATTCTGATACTTGAGGGAGCACTTCAATATATTTTTGAGGGTACACAAGTATGAAAGGAGCTGGAAAATATTATCAAATGTGCATTGTATTAGTAAGGAGGGTGCACAGTTAACATTATGTAGTCCTGGATTTGAGAAATGTATGGAGAAAAGCAATAGCTTGAAGTTTAACAAAAAGGAAAACAAAACAAAAAAATCAACAACAACAAACTTGTAAGTTAAAAAAAAATCACACAGCAAAATTAATCACACCCAAGACTACAAACATTCTAAAAGACAACTCAAAAGACTTACGACATAAATTTAGTTCTCTACACAGCCTTCCTGATTAATAATTTCTTAATTTAGTTCTGTTACCAGTTAATTCCTTTCTCCTGGTAACGTAGGGGCTGAAAGAATGACTGGAATTTATGAGCACTGACTGTTCTTGCAAAGGACCAGGATTCAATTAGTTGCCAGCACCCACAGGTGACTCACAACACTGCAGGCGGTAACTCCAGGTGCAGAGGATTGCCTGGCCTTGGTGGGCACCTGCATTTAACACGTAACTTAAATCATCTGGTGACAATGTAGGTAGGAGCTTTGTGTTAGGCGAAGGTTGTATAAGCTCCAACTTTTAATGACAATTTTGGGACATTTGTCAATGTCATATGAATTGAAAGCAGAACAAAACTCAGGCGGTCTCCGGTTTTCATATAATCTCTTTAAATTAACCCCTGTTGGGAGACTTTGTGAACATACATTACATTGTATAAAATTGTATCCAAAGAGAGAAGACAAATTTATTATATCATAGTCTCAAGTAACAGTTCTCAAAATCCTCAGGACAACTCTAGCAGCAAATTCAAAGGACACAGGACATGATTGTGCTTACTAGTATTTCTCTCAGAGCGTGGGAGCATGGGAAAAAACAAAGAACTGAAATTTTACTTTCTCTAGAGGTTCACGCAGTTGGAGAGGCGAGGGCACCAGAATGACTCAGAGGCAACAAACATTAGATGTATCATTTCACTTCCTTTAAGCTGAGACTCGTCTGACGCTGGAAGACAGGATGCAAAGGATGAAAGTAGGAGGAATCCTCACAACCTGCCTTCTCTCCTCTCTGCTGCTGTTAGGTGAAGCACAGGGCTTGCACAGCAAGCATCCCCTTCTCTGCCTGCAGGATTCTTTATACATTTGTGCTGCCCCAGCTCTGAGGGTGAGTGCAGAGAACTGATCATGGCAGTGTGGAAAGAAAGAAGACCAGGGTCTTACTGAATAGGGACTAGAGACTCGTGGACCGAAGTGGCCTTGGATAGAGTTAGAAAAACAAACTGAAATTCCTAATGTGGATGGCAAGAGACATTGGTTGGGGCGGAAGTGGGGAGTGTCTAGGCAGAAGTGGGGACTGTGGAGGCAGGGTCTGTTGAGGGACAAGGCAGATACTCTGAATGAGAAGAAAGTTTCTCTTTAAGTCAGAGCTATTTGAGCCTTGCTTTTTCTTGGTAGCTCAAGTCAGTTCAGGTGTCAGTGTGGGCCGAAGAAAAGAACTATGACCAGGGCGCGCAGGAATCCCCAAACTCAGCCATTGTACCTAGGCTCTGCTGCTCCACTCAGTTGTTCTACTGCTCAGCCTGTGGGGAGGGATGCCTGGTGGTGAGTAGAGGTGATCTGACTGGGGGAGTGTGGACATAGAGACCAGCAAGAAGGAGCCTGAGTTCTGCTTGGCCATAATGGCCCCAATTAGAGCCCTTTCCCCTAAGGCGCAGGTCTGTTTCTTCTTGCGTGCCTCTGGGCAACAGACAGCATGCTACCCTTTCCCCTCCCTGACCACCCAGAGAAAACATACAGGAAAAAAAATCACTTCTGTAGAATATGCAGGATCTAGAGGAAAGCAGGGCGTTATAGTGGGCTTGCCTGTCTACTCTACAGGTATCTAACCCTCCCCAACCTGCAGATCCACAACCTCTCCTGCTTTCCTGGCTGACTCAGCCCTTAACTTCCCTTCCCATCATCCAGAGGGCCACACACACACACACACACACACACACACACACACACACACACACATGCACACACACAGCTATACATGCTGCCTTTTAAATTCTTTACAATTGCTATGACTGACTGACTGACTGACTACTGAGCGGGAGGATCACGTTCTGTCACCCAGGCTGGCTTTAAATGTTCACCAATCCCCTCTTCGGCTTCTTGATAGATTTTATACCTCAACACTTGGTAAAGGTGATTAAAGTCCTTGTGTGATAAATCGTCCTGCTAACAGGGTTGGAATCTGTGTCCTACAAATATAAGACAGTCAGAGATGACACAGAATTGAGGAAGCAGAGCTGGTGGACATCTTGAATAGAGACTTTTCTTCCTGTCCTTTTGCACCTCAGAAGGATTTTTGGAGTGACAGGAACATGGTCTGCTCCATGTTGAAACTCATCTTCGTGTTCCTCTCACAGACACACACTCTCTTAGTTGCATCTTCATTGTTAAGGATCATGCCACCCCTTGCCATCCCTGGAGTGAAGGCAGTGCTCAGTGGATGGAATCCACATCCTTAGGTTTGATAATGAAAACAAGGCCATACCTTTGGGTAACCTGGGAAAGATGGCAAATACCACTTAAGTGTGGATGTGTTTGACCCAATGGCTGGAACACTTGGGGCAGGAGTTCAGAAAGAAGCTGGCTAACATCAAACTGGACACTTCCAGGAGCACTGTTAAGTGTGGACAGAGTACAGAGGCAGAGCCATTGGCAAGAGAGGAAGGGGAGAGCGCATGTGGGAATGCGATGGTGAATGTGTTTGTGTGAAGGAGCTGAGCATTTGTGATACCTTGCAGGCACAGGGTACACGATGGGTACCAAAGAGCAAGTCGTGTAGAGACCATACTGGCACCTAAGCTAGTGGAGAAAGGTTTGACCTTTGAGGAGGTGATGGATCGATCAGAAGTGAAGAATGATGGTTTTGTATGTGACTTGCAGGTCACCCCACTTTACAGGCCACCATGCTTTCTCAGCACAGCCAAGGACAAATCATTGGTGCCTCCTGGATATTCAGCATCAGTGGAAATTGTTCCTTTATATTGAACACAATGACTGTGACCTGGACACTGATTAATCTTTTACCAGGGATATCATGAATGAATGGACGTATGATGAGGACCTAATGAAAGGTCTGAAGATCTCCATAGCAGAATATAGTCAGTGGCTCTGTGAATTCTTAAAGCAGCCCAAGGAAAAGCCAAGTAGGTATTATCTAGATTATCAGAAGGCACTTCTGATAATTAGATAGACTGAGTGAGTGATTCCTGGGTAGTTTTCCTGTCTGGGGAGCCAGTGATGACCACAAGGATTCCTCATTCCATCTCACACCCCAGTCTTTCTCATTCCCTATTAACCAGTGGTCCAGGCTCTACATGGCCTGTTAATGAGCCCCAAGACCGTGTCCATCACTGTGAACTTCCAACCTTCCCATCCTCTGGTATGGCTGCCCTTCCACCAGCTCCAACCTCACTTTTGAAGGCTTCATTATCTTTGTCTGGCACAATTGAACACCCGACAATTTCCCCAACATTCAAAAGGTTCTATCCACTGGACATAAATCAAATTGTTTGATGGTTTGATGCACATTAACTTTTATTTGTAATGAAATACACTCATCATGTGTATCATTCCCAGTCCTCACCCTCCTGGAGACTTTGTGAAACATTTATCATACATGAGTCCCTCTGGTTGCCTGGGGAGAGAAGGTGCTGATGGAAGTGTGTTTTTAACTTTTTCCAGAATTTCCCCAATGTTCTTTTTTAATGACCAACATCAAGGGCCCAGGATATCACCCAGCTCACACCACCCACCGAGCTTCCACCTCCCAGCCATTTTCAGTATGAGAAAATATTTATCCCTGTGGGACTCATCTCCATCTTCATATTTTTTATAATTTGAATTTGCATGTGTGTGAAGAGAAAATTATGTACCCTCAGAAGCTGGGGTCTCATCTGGTTCTTGGTAGGGTTGTTTTGCAGGGGACTTGCAATAAATGTCCCACTGGGTCCTAGGGATGGGAATCTGGTCTTCATGCTTACATAGCGAGTGTCTTTACCCATTGAGCATTTTTCTAGCAACCAATGAGAGTCTTACTTCCAGTTCAATAAACTATCTTCCGCTCACACCATGAGAACTGACTGAAGCAGGCTTGTGAGGACCTCACTTGCATGCATTCCTATCATGACCCATGCAGGGACCCTATACTCATTCCCAGAACCGTTGCAAAGGTATTTTCACACAACCAATTAGAACTGTCCATTTACTCTCTCTGACTTACTACCCTCCATCCTACATCTAATAATGGCTGTTGACCCTAGAAATGGGTCTGTATGAGAAGTGGTTTGGTGGCCTAGATCTCTAAATCACCTTTGTTAGGGGGTCATGATATGTTAGGGTATAAGCTAAGCAATGACTTTGATACTTCTCTTCTGGGGTAAAGAGCTAATTACTTTCAGACTGGAAATCTGGAGGCCTTTGGATTTCACTTCAAGATCTCCCCAGACAGAAATTGTCAGCTGCCAATGGATTGCTCTATCTATTGCCAAAAGCCACAGAGGAAAGAAAGGCCAAAGGAGACACAGGAGAGTTCCCCACAAAAGGCATCAAAATGTTGTCAGAGGAGGATGAGCCCAAGACATGGGGATAATAGCATATATCAAACATCTATATCAACCCATCCAAGAGTCAGGAAATACCTCACAAGATGTGGAAGAAAGGATGTATGATAAGGAAGTGTGGAATGATGGGAAATGCAGTTCTCCAAGCATGACCTAACTGTTGCTCTGTTGAACTCTCAGTAGCTCTGAGATCTTGCATGATCCCTGCACAAGAGCAGGCCTGTCTATCCTCTCTTCATGGATCCAGAGGGCATTATGAGGCTCTTCAATCCTGAGAATCTATCTGCATTAGTTAATTAGGTAATTAATTAATAGTCTAGAACCTGGGAAGACTTTGTGCTCACTGCTGTTGTCACTAGTAAGGAGCCCAATGTTTTTACAAATAACTCTTCACCCATGCTTCTATGAATGACACCAATGGAAGCCATTGGGTCACACGAAAGTAGAGGACGAGTCTTTGGGAAGAGGAAGGAGGTGGAGGGTGTGGGCAGGGGCGTGAGAGGTGATTGAAGGGTTGATGTGAGCAACATATCTTATGCACACATACATGAAAACATCACAGTGAAACTAACTATGATGTACAATCACTGTGCTAACTCACTGTTAAAAGATTGAATAATTTTTACTTTCAATGTGTATGAGTGTTTTGATTCTGGTTATGTGTGTACATGACATGTGTACCTGATGCTTGCAGAGGCCAGAAGTTGGCATGGATTACCTGGAATGAGTTACAGAGGGTTGGGAGTACAGGAATCTGAACCCAGGTCTTCTCTAAGAACACCGTGTGCTCCTAACTGCTGAGCCTTCTTTCTAGTCCTCTAATACATTTCTAAAAAAAGGGAATATAGCTTGAATATTATTAAACATGGGGCAAGTCCTACAGAAAACGTCACAACAAAGTTGAATGTGCCATAATAAAGACATTCTTGAATGACGGTAGAATGTAATGGTCAGGTATGACATCATCTGTAGCAATGTACCATGGTAGCTTGGTGAGAGGGACTCACAGGTCCTTCTAACAAATGCCAGGTAATTTAGCAATATCTAAGGTATATGCTGTGTAGCTTCATGTCGACTTGACATAAGCTCATGTTGTATGTGAGAGGGGAGCCTCAGTTTTAAAATGCTTCCATTTTATTAACTAGTGATCAATGGGGACAGGAGGAGTCCATTACGGTGGTCCTTTTCTATAAGAGAGCAGGCTAAGCAAGCCATGAGGAGAAATCTAGTAAGAAGCACCAACCCATGGCCTCTGCATCACCTCCTGCCTCCAAGTTCCTGCCCTCTTTGAATCCTGTCCTTTCAAAGAACAGTGATTTGGAAGTGTAAGCTACATAAACCCTTTCCTCCCCAAGTCCCTTGGGCCATGATGTTTCATCATAGCAACATCAACTCTAATTAAGACAAGTTGGTACCAAGGTGGTGTGGCAGACCTGGACATGTGTTTTGGAGAGGTTTGTAGAAGGATTTTGGACCTCTGGGCTAGAAAAGCCATTGAGCACTGAGAGGTAACTGGTCCATTCCTCAGGACCTTGGATGATAGGAATGTTGAGAGAAGTGCAGACAATTGAGGCCTGGCTTGCGAGGTTTAGGGAAGCAGATGCTACAAAGCCATCTGAATTAAGAACCAATGGCTCTGGGAAGCTGAGGCAGAAGCATCAGAGTATCCCCTGTAATGAACAAGAGTCCAGAACTACTTAAGTGAAACCTTTGCTTTGCTGCAATACTGGATGCTGTTCAGCTTGAGCTGAGAAATTAGCAGGAAGAGTGGAGCACCGTTGAGGCGAGATCATCTGGAAAGTGTTTCCTGAGAATCAGCACACAGAAGCTGAGTTCCAGACATGGCCAAGATTGGACCTTGTGCTGAACTAGTTAGTGTAAGAGCCAGCCTGTTGGTGCTGGCTTTGAAGAAGTGAAGGGGTCATGGAGAGCAGCTGAGGCTTGGCACTGCGTGACAGGGTTGGAGTCTATGAAGCAAGTCCTGGACAGGCTACTAGTGAGAGTGCATTTGGAGCAGAGGACTCCAGCATTTTGGAGATGTCAATGCTACGGGATGACCACCTAGAGTATTAGCATCAGTGGAATGGAGCCAACCAGAGCCTAGACACAAGCTATTTCTACTGCAGGGGTCAAGTTGGTGAAGTGTTGATGGGGAGCCAGGCATAGGGCAATCTTGGAGCCTGTGTTCAGGTTTATTATATTCATGATTCTCACTAGGGACTACATATGGGGCCTCTTATCAATCAAGACTTTCTGATGCAGCCAGATTCCTAAAGACCTGATTAAGAGCTAAGTGTAAGAAAAGGGAAGGATTAGGAAAGTCCCATTTGAGCACCCTGAGACACAAAAGGGGAAGTTACCCCCCAAGAACAACAGATTTGTATGCTGCTGTAGGAAGTGTACTATTGCTGTCTAGAGACTGCATAACCATGGCAAACTTATAAAGGAGAGGATTTAATTGAGTCTAGCTTATAGTGGTTTAGTCCATTGTCAGCATAGTAGGGAGTATGGCAGCAGACATGGTGCTGGAGAAGGAGCTGAGAGGTCTACACACACACACAGAGAGAGAGAGAGAGAGCGAGCCACCCTCAGTGATATACTTCCTCCACTAGGCCACACCTATTCCAAGAATACACCTCCTCATCTTTTAAGTAGTGCCATTTTCTTTTCTTCTCTCTTTTTTTTTTTTTTTGGTTTTTCGAGACAGGGTTTCTCTGTGTAGCCCTGGCTGTCCTGGAACTCACTCTGTAGGCCAGGCTGGCCTTGAACTCAGAAATCCACCTGCCTCTGCCTCCCGAGTGCTGGGATTAAAGGCGTGCACCACCACAGCCCAGCTTAGTAGTGCCATTTTCTGATGGTTTGGTTTTCAAATATTGAGCCATTCTTCAAAGCAGGACCTGAGACCACCACTTCTGATTCCCTCCTGAGTTCTGCACTCCCTTTCCAGACTGCTGGCCAGATCTCTGGTTGGTTTTCTAATGCTCCTTCTTCCCTACATTTACAGAGCATCTTTTAAAAAGCCAACATCCACACACCGGATGTCAACAGCTGTGCAGACAATGCTTCTGATACTCTTCCACTCTGTTTGCTGAGAGAAAAACTAAGACGTGTGATCACACAAACCAATTGTGTCTTATGAAAAATGGAGTTGTATCAGAGTTTTGACCAGGGAACACACACACACACACACACCAAACAAACAAAAAAACAACCAATCAACCAAACAAAACACCAGCAATAGAATATTTGACAACCCATAGTACCAATTACACAAACATCCAACTTGGGGATCCACTGAGTTTTCTTTGGGGTTGCTAACAGGAGTGGGGTGAGAGGTTACTTACAGGAGCTGGGGTGACTTCTCAACAACTGTGTCACTGCAGAGACCACCTCAACACGTGACTCTGGAAACAGCACAGCTGAAATCACAGGGACAGGTTTGGAATTTTCTCTGAAGCTGGGTTGGTCAGAGCCTGCTCAGTCTATAGACTTGGTGGCTCATCTGAAGCTTCTTAGTTCCCTTTTTTTTAAACTCAGGAAGTTTACTCATTTCTTGAGTGTGAGAACCCTCCCCTGTCCTCTGAAGAGAGTGCTGCAGTCAGAGGTAAGCAGATAAAAGCAGCAAATGACATTTCTATGAAGGCAAAGGGCTTTGTCCCACAGAGAGATCAATGCTTAAAGCAAGGTTAAAGAAGCAGCTCTGCAGAGAACCCAGGTTAGGTAATTTCCAGTCCCTACCTTGTCTGCAATACAATGAGATCTTACTTTAGGGCTCAAAGCGGTAGCAAACAAAGAGTTTGCTAACACTTTAAGATGTCTCTTCCTTAAGAAGATGTTCCTCATCAAAAACCAATTCAGAGCTTAACACTTCTGTCTGCAACCAATGAGAAGGGCAGAAAGTAGGGCAGGATGTATTTGTAAAGTATCAATTTCAATCATCTCTATTTTACTCAGAAGTCACGTGGGGTTTTCCGGAGTAACCTGGGAGCATCAGATACATGGGCGCTTCAGACATTCAAATCTGAGAATCCAAATCAAGTCCTTCTTCTTGAGGCTATGAACACAGCACACTCTGCTCTAGAGCAGTGGTTCTCAACTTTCCTAATGCTGTGACCCTTAAATGCAGATCCTCACGTTATGGTGACCCCCAACCATAAAATTATTTCATTGCTACTTCATAACTGTTATTTTTCTACTGTTAGGAGATTTAACATCTGATATGCAAATCACTCCAAAGGGGTCACAGCCTACAGATTGAGAACCCCTGTTCTAGACTGCAGAAGGTTAATGTCTAACTACAAGATGAGGTATGGTATGCAGAAAACCAGCTTTTAAGGAAGACAGCCTCCTACTCCAGTCTTAATCCAAAGTCACTTTCTTGTGATTATTTTGTAAACAAGTTGCATTGCTTGGGAAGGGCTTTTGGAGGGCTTCAGTTGCCAAATACAGAGCCTATGAGGACTAACAAGAGAAATGGGCTTTAAAATGATGTAGTGAAAGACAATTCTGAAAGCAAATACTACTAGATGTGGGGCATTACTTAACCCTACCCTTAGGCAGAGGCATGCCTGTCTCTAAGAGTTTAAGGCTAGCCTGGTCTACTACCTGGGACCAGCCAGGGAGGCACTACTTCCAGGAGGCATTACACTTCAGCTCGGCATAGAAATAGCTACAAGAAAACTTCCATCCTTTTGGGCAATGATTAAGAGTCTCTTCAGCCACAAAATCCTACTTTTCTTGGAACTGTGAAGCCAGTGAGGGCGCAAGTCAGGGAGCTAGGTGACCTCAACCTCAAAGAATGGTAAACTCATCCTTAAGAGGGCAGGTTCCACTAGTTCACTTTTTACTGAAAACAGAAGAATACAAGTGTCACCCTACATGTAAGTAGAAGTCATAAAGATTCACAATACATAATGCAAAGGTCAGCTTGAATATGCAACTGTGTCGTTGCTGCTGGGGACCTCAGCACTCCTCCCTCCTTGGTTGAGAGAAATTCAAAAACAAAGAAAACCTGAGATGGGTACAAAAGACCCAGCCCTGGAAATGAGTCTGCCTTGTGCGGGTGAAAGGAAGGTTAAAAGGAAATGTAAAACAATAAATATTTACATTAGAAGTGAGTAAGGCTTCTAGTCAACCGTCTTAATGTCCATTCTAAAAACAAATTCGGAACCAAGTAAGCTCTGGAAAATAAAAGATAAAAATAAAGAGATAAGACAAGAATCTGAAAAAGTAGGAAGCATAGATACAATAGAAAAGAAAACTAGAGAAGAAGAAACAGCTCAGTGCAGACTCTGGTTTCTTTGCCCTCACCTGTACATCCACGGTCAAGAAAGGGTCAGTGGTACTCAAGTTAGTAAGTGTGATGCTCCACATGAAGAGAATGAAGGGCATAGTTTCATGACCCCCTCAGCAAATGCAGAAAGGGGGTCAAAACTCAACATACTTTCTAATGAAGTCTGTCAGTAAATTAAATATGAAAATCATGTCCACACACTTACATATTCACAAGACTTACAATGTAATACAGCTAACAGCATAGTTAACAATGAGAAGCTGAGCCCAGGAAGGTGCCCATGGTCACAACTTGTACTTGATATAGCACTAGAAGTCCTAGCTAGAGTAATTGGCCCAGAAAAAGAAGTGAAATGCTCCCTGTACTGGACACAAGCTGGAGTTATCACAGAGAAAGGAGCTTCAGCTGAGAAAATGCCTCCACGAGATCCAGGTGTAAGGCATTTTCTCAATTAGTGATCAAGAGGGGAGGGCCCCTTGTGGGTGGTACCATCTGTGGGCTGGTAGTCTTGGGCTCTATAAGAAAGCAGGCTGAGCAAGCCAGGAGAAGCAAGCAAGCCAGTAAGTTACATCCCTCTATGGCCTCTGCATCAGCTCCTGATCCCTGACCTGCTTGAGTTCCAGTCCTGGCTTCCTCTGGTGATGAACAGCAGCATGGAAGTGTAAGCCGAATAAACCCTTTCCTCCCCAACTTGCATCTTGTTCGTGATGTTTATGCAGGACTAGAAACCCTGACTAAGACACTCTCAGACTGGAAATGAAGAGGTTAAGGAGTCCCTCCTTCCACATGACATAACAGTAAAGTTAGAAAACGCTGAAGAGCCCAGCCAAGTGAAATTAGGAGTAATAAACCAAGTATAAAGTATTAGAAAAGAAAATCAGCAAACAAAAGATCAGTTGTACTTCCACACACCGATAACCAACTATCAGAAAATTAAGAGAAATGTTTAACTGTCAGTAACATCAAAAAGAATTAAACACTTCCAAATAAACTCAGCCAAAGGGGGAGAAGATCTGGGTTTGCAAAACTGTCAACAAAGAAAAGACATTGCAGGAGACACATGCCCTGTTCATTGATTACAAGGGATATTGTTATAATTGTTTGTCATACTAATCAAAGTCACTGATTGACTGTATGCAATTGCTATTAAATTCCTAATAGTATTCTCCATAGGGGAAAAAACTCATGTTCATACTGTAAACAGCCTTGAACGAGACAACATAGTTCTTAATTTTTAGATTTATGTATTTGGCTGTATACTTATGAATGTCTTGTTCCTATGTAGATCTGCTCACCACTGTGCTGTGGATGTTTGTACAGTAACAGCTGGACCCACAGACCAAATGGCACAGAAGCAATTACTTGAAAACAGGTGTGAGCACTCTAGCAAGAAGCTCAAAGGACAGAGAACTTGAGTGACTGTCTTTCATCAGAGTGTTTCCATAGGTGAGACATGCACACCTCAGCCAGGTAGATCAGCCTCAGCACCCAAAAAAGACAGCTGCTCTGAGTTCCCTCCACTGAAGTTCCCAAGCCAGTGTGTGAGGAGAGTGCACTGCATAGGGGTCTGTCAGACTCAACAGTGGCTGCCATTAGCTGTGGCTCATCCCACACAGACAAGCACTGAGCATCTCAAGCTCTTTATCTGGAATAACCCACCAGTGATGGCACCAGTGAATCTTCACCCAAACCTAATCTCTGTCTTGTATATTCACTCACCCAACACACACACACACACAAACACCCCTTAACAAATATACAGTTCATAGCCAAAAGCACGCTAAAAAAAGTGATTCACACATGTCTGTCAAGGATTTGTACATTTCTCATGCAGAAGCCTGTTCTACAACAGAAAGAAAAAGGTTCATTCATTTCTGACTCATGTACATGAATGTTTTGTCTGTGTGTGACTCCACCATGTGTGTGAATGCCCATGACGACCAGAAGCTTGCATCTAATTCCCTGGAGCCACAGTTACAGACAGTTTTTATCAGCCAGACATTGCGGCACATGCTTTTAACCCAGCACTCTAGAGGCACAGGAAGGGAATCTCTGATTTTGAGGTCAGTCTGGTCTACAGAGCAAGTTCAAGAACAGCCAGGGCTACACAGAGAAACCAAACAAACGAGAAGAAAACCTGAGGATGGGCGCTGTTGGGTGAGTGCTGGGAATCCAATCTGGGTACCCGAAAAGAGCAGCAGGTTCTCTCAACCTCTGCATCTTTTCATGCCCCAGAAGATGCTTTTGATTGGAAAAAAGTTTTGATTGCAGAACTTTCTAGAAGGTCTTAGGGTCTAGTGTCACAGAGTTAAGGGAAAAGCTCAACCTTCCTTTCACCTACTATAGTAGTTGTCTTCAATAGAGAGAGAGTAGAAGGAGGAAATGGGGCTGTGAAGGGACGGTGACTATGAAGCATCCAGGGAGGGGAGACAGTGGCAAGCATCGGGACAGGAAAGAACATGAACACATGCCAGGAAGATGACGAAAGGGCCTGAAGGGGTAGAAGAAAAGAGGAAATGAGAGAAAGCATGCTGGAGGCCTGAGGGAGACTGAGGGCCTGTCTCAAGCTAGAGAAGCACAGGAAACTACTACAGCCAATATTCAGAGCCACCTACTTTGGTGAGCTCATGTTAAGTGAGGACTTCCCAGAAGTGACGCTGCATGACGTGCGCATGGGCATAACACTGCACTGGGTGTGGACTGGCCTGGTATAAATTTCCTGTCACTCTGCAGGCCTCAGCAGATCAAGGTGACGGCACCCACTTCATTCTCTGTTTCTTTACTCTGTTCCCAAGGGACTCTGAAGGCCCAACTACTGGTGAGTGAGATGAAGGGACCATGGGGTGTGGGAGCCCTGCAAAACAGTCACCACCTCTAGGCACTCCGGAGTGACATGGACCTTGGTTCCTGGGAGGGATGATCAGAGCCCTGGAGGGATTCCCTGAGACCAATAGGAAAAAGTGGACTAGGAACCTGCATGGCTGGAGCAAGGAAAGTCCTGAATACACAGCCTGGATTTTCTTCAGGATTCTCTGAGTTGTGTCCTCTGCACGTTGGGGGGGGGGGGGAGATTGTGTGGGTGGTACTGTGAAATTCCCCATTCTCTCTGCAGCTCCAGTCACACCATAGGCAGCAGGGTCTCAGGAAGGAGTATGGCAAAGGGAGCCACCAGCAAGAGCAATCATTTCCTGGATCTGAGCCTTTTAATTCTGCTGAGCTATTTGGGGACCACACTGTCAGATGGTGAGTTCCCAGAGTCTACATGGAGGGGACTGGGTTATAGAACATGGACCTGGTTTAAGTCAGGAAGCTTGCACCTAGGCTACCGGGAAGCTGCTGGGCTTCTTTCTTTCCTTCAAGGACTAGGCACCTTGGCTCTCCCTGGCTCCACACCACCCAGCCTACAGTGGTTTGAGGAAGAAAGTTATGAAAACTTTAGGGGGGGAGGGGGGGAGGAGCTACATGGATGAAGAGCACAGGGGACAGAAGGGAGCATCTGGTGATTCCCTTAGCACCCCTGGGGTCTGCAGGGAGACTAAACCAGTCACCAGACTGGATATGCTGGGTACAGTGCTAGACTCCACCAGGAGTCCTTCTCTGAGAGCTTCCCAGAACCTAAAGCAGGCCTTCTCCTCAGGTTCCTTCCATGTCCCCTGCAGGGACCTCTTTGTCCTTGACCTTTCTTTCTCAGCTTCCTGAGGTACTTCTCCAGCAGATCACAACAAATACTTGCGGAGACAAGACAGCCACACCACCCACTTTCTCACTTTTCTCCCCACACCCATCTCTTTAATTTCGTTCTTTCGTTTCCACATTTTGCTTTAAGGCAAGGCTTCACACTACCACTCACGATATAGACTCAGAAACAATCCCTTATCTCTCTTGGTCTAACAAATGCTGGGCTTACAGGTGTGTGCCACCAGGCTCAGCTGCAATACCCATGTGACTTTTCAGCCACCCGTCTGCTCAGCTCCCTTCCCTGCCAATCTACCCTTCCCAACTTTTCCACCCACCTAATGTCTTTCCAGCAGACGGTAATCTGTGCTCATGCCTAAAGACACCTCACTTAGCAGCTAAAACACCTTGTCCTCTGGAGGATCCTTGTAATGGTACTGGGTGGGGACCTATGGAAACTTCTGCCCTTGATCCCAGGTTGTTTAGTAGTCTACCTCCTGGCTAGATAGCATCAGATAATGGTGTTTATGAGGAAGGAGTGGCTTCTTTTGTTCTGTAAATGGCAAACACTAAATTTTTATACAATCTGGTGGGCCTCAATATAACTCTAGTTCTGCATCAACTACTCAGTTCTGTATTTGGTGTGACAGCAGCAGAAGGCAACAAGCTGATGAATGAGCAGCAGATTTGTCCTCTATCTCAGATTAGGATGTTTTCTGAGGAAACACAGTATTGGTGCCCATCCCCCCAGAGTGTCTGCAAGAGTATTCTGATAACTACGTCTTTCCCAGGCAGCAGTGGATTCTATGCTGTCTGTGATTCTTGGTTAGCTAGAAATGACAGGAGGGGGTCCTGGGTTTAAGGCCTCTTATCTCTCCATTGCTGTGCAATGGATTCCTAGGTTCCCATGGAACACAGGAGACTCTCTTTGAAGCCTGAAGTACTAGCTGAGGGACAGCTTACTTGAGAACTTCAGTCACTTTCTCTAGATAATATTTACAACCATCTGGAGAACAGGAGATACTCTGTCAGTCAGGAGTACTTGTCCCTTCCTGCTAGGTTGCTGTCAACACACAAGTGACCTGTTGTTTCCCTGCAGCAATGCCTCACTTCTGGATACCTTGTCTGATTGTGATCTGTCCATCTAATACCCTAGTGGGAGACAGCTCACCTCATGATGCCTTCCTGAGGCCTGATGGGACTTCCAATAGCCCAAAAACAGATGCCACGCTGTCCCAGAGCCCATTACCATGACAGGAGCCAGGCTGGCTTCTACCCAAGCAAGGCGATTCTCCAATTACAAACTGTCATAAACTCTACCCAGGGCCTTTTCCTAGGCTTGACTCCTCTGGCTGATGGATTGTTCCGGATCATAGAACACTGGAGGGAGGTCCAGCCTTGCTCTTCATGGGTTATCTCTGGCTGCTTTCGACTGACAAGAACAGGGATGAGCAGGTGTAACTGAGACTGTCTGACCTGCAAAGACTTCAGTTTTGACATAATTGCTGTATTAGTTATTTTCTATTGCTATAGTAAAACACCAGAACCAAGGTACCTTAGAGAAGGAAGGTGTTGTGGATGGATAGCTTCAACAGCGGGGAGCACAGCAGCAGGCAGGCAAGATGGCTGGAATAGCTAGCTGACAGCCCACATCATAAACCTCAAGCAAGATGGAGAAATGGGAATTGAAGAGGTTTTTCAGTTTCAGAATCACATTCCCAGTGATCCACTTCCTCAAGCAAGATTACACCTGGTAAACCTATCCAAACATCTGCCACCAACTGGGTAGACAAAGACCTGAGCCTATGCAGTAGAGTCTTCCTTATTTTTATTTATCTTTTTATGAATTATTTTATTCATTTACATTTGAAATGATATCCCCCTTCTCAGTTACCCCTTCATAAACCCCTCATCCCATCCCTCCTCTCCTCCCTCCCCTTTGCCTCTATGAGGGTGCTCCTCCAGCCACTCACCCACTCCTGCCTCACTGCTTTAGTATCCCCCTACACTGGGGCATCAAGCCTCCACAGGACCAAAGGCATTCCCTCCCATTGATGAGATAAGGCCATTCTTTGCTCCTTGTGTTTCTGGAGCCATGGGTCCCTCCATGTATATTCTTTGGTTGGTGGTTTAATCCCTGGTATCTCTGGGTGGCTCAGTTAGTTGGTATTGTTCTTCCTATGGGATTGCAATCCCCTTCAGCTCCTTTAGCCCTTCTCCTAGATCTTCCATTTGGGTCCCCAGGCCCAGTCTGATGGTTGGCTGTGAGTATCTGCATCTGTATTGGTCAGGTGCTGGTAGAACCTCTTCTTGGTATCAGCAATAGCGTAGGGGTTTGGTGTTTGCAGATGGGCAGTCTCTGATGTCCTTTCCTTCCATCTCTGTTCCATTTTTTGTCACTGTCTTTCCATTGAACAGGAATATTTCTGGGTTAAAATTTTTGAGATGCATGGGTGGCCCCATCCCTCAACAGAGGGCCATGCCTATCTACTGGAGGTGGTCTCTACAGGTTGTATCTCCCCTCTGTTGGGTACTTCAGCTACTGTCATCCCCACTGGGTCCTGGGAGCCTCTCAGTTCCCTGGAGTCTGGGACTTTCTAGTGACTACCACCAGTTCCTCAGTCACCACTGCTACATGTTCCTATTCTTCTGTACTTCTCTCCTGTCCCTTCCGGTGCCCGATCTTGCCCCCTCTTTCCCTCCCCCTCCTCTCTCCCTCCCACATCCCTCCTTCTTTTTATCTCCTGTGATTGTTTTGTTCCCTGTTCTATGTAGGGTTGAAGCAACTACACTTTGGTCTTCCTTCTTCTTAAACTCTGAAAGTCTTCTTTAAACCACCACTCTAGACATTTCCAGTAGCATCAAGGGGTTGTTCCTGAGTGACAGGGCAATAATGAAGCAAGACAGAAAGAATCACTGCACTTGCTGTGGAGATGAGTGGTCTCTATTTGTTGGGACCTGATTGATCCTCCTAGGAAGTCAATCTGGGTCTGTCTTTGAGGTGGTTCACTTTTAAATTGTTTGAGATATATTTTTATTTTATGTGCATAATGTCTTAACTTCATTATGCATGTATACCATGTGTGTGCTTGGTGTCCTTGGAAACTACAACAGGGCATAGGATCCCCCCTAAAATGGAGCTACAGGCGGTTGTGAACTGCCATGTGGTTGCTGGGAATAAATCTAGATCTTCTGCAACAGCAACAAATGTTCCTAAGCTCTGTGCCATCCTCTGGCCTCAGTTGTATAGTTTTACATGGTTGACACAGAAGCCTTGGGAAGGCAGCTTTCAGACCCCCTGTTCATCTGTAATGGACTTTCTCTATTACATGTCCTGGTTCTCCTTTTCTCCTCAAACTATACCTTTTGTATTTTTCCTTTCTCAGCTTGCTACTTTTCATTATAGATCTGCATAAGAGTGATCACTAACACCCACAGGACAGTCAATGCCAAGATGTCTTGAAATATCTTCTGCTAAAGCCATTAATCCTAAACTCTTCAAATTAGCCTTAGGCAGTTTCCTCCTCTCCTGGGGAGAGAAGGGCTGAGCCCAAAAGCAAACGCATTCTTTTAAAAAAAAAAAATCACAAAGACATTTTCTAGGACACTTCTCTGAAACCAATTACACCAGGCTGTCCTAATCTCTATTTCTCTAGACACCACTGTCTTCCATAGTCTTGCTCCTATGGCCCATTATGCTCTCTGCTAAAAATGTTCAACTTCATTGCTAATTCAAAGTTCAAAAGTCCCTCCGTACTCCTGGAGACTGGACCACCAACCAAAAGAATATACATGGAGGGACCCATGGTGCTGGCCACATTTGTGGCAGAAGAGGGTCTTGTTAGACATCAGGGGGAGGAGAGGCCCTTGGGTCTGAGAGTGTTAGATGCCCCAGTATAGGGACATCTTCCCAGGGAGGGAAGACAGGAGTGGGTAGGTGGGTGGGGAACACCCTCATAGAGGCGGGGGGGGGGGGGGGGGAATAGGGGGTTTCCAAAGGGGAGACTTGGAAAGGGGAAAACATTTGAAATGTAAATAAAGTATCAAAAAAATTTTTTTAAATACTTAAAAAAAAAGTTGGTACCTGGGAATGGGTATTGCTGTAACAAGCCTGACCAACCTGCTTGTGGGCAGAATGTGGACTTCTGAACTTTGTCCCTGTAGCACATGGGCATTATCTCCACAAAGTTCTGTTTGCTGACCATGCAAAGTCCTGTGTGTCCAAAGCCTGACGAAAAAGCTGAGGTAAAAGTGCCTGCATCACAACAATGAGAATCTGAGCTGGTGCCTAGAATTCATGTATAAGATCCAAGTGTGGTGCTGTGTGCTTTCATTGTCCAGACTAACAAGGCCAAGGCAGGAAAAGCCTGGGTCACTGGCAAGTCTGTCTTCTCTACTTGGTGAGTCCCAAGCATCTTATCTAGAGAGCTTGTCTGATCAATACTACTGTGGCACACTTGTAAGAGGTTATTTTTTTTCATACTAAAATCTGATGGTCTTTGTGTAAATATTTCTAAGATATTTGTCATTATCATCGCCATTATTATCATTATTATTTTTATTAATTATTGGCACATATATATGGAAGTCAGAAATGCATTCTTTAAATCACCATGATTCACTGATCCTCATTTAGAAAAGTTTCTTTTAATAAAACTTCTAAGTGGATTTTCTTAAAGATAGCTATTGGGTACTTCATCCGGATCCATCTTAGTGCAAAGTTTGTTACCTTTAATTCACAACCACAAAGCAATTCTCAGCTCTGGAGAGCTCATGTTCATCTCCTCCCCCGACCCCCGAACTCTTCTGCTACAGTATACTTAGTGAGATGGAATCCCAGCCTCTCAAGGACAAATTCAAGCCTTGGGAGTGGTAGGATAGGGACTGTAGAGTAGGAGAAATAACCGAGATAGGAGGAAAACATAAAAGAGACTGAGAGGAGAAGGGAAGAGGAAGCTGAAAGGGAACAGGAAAGGGGTTCTCAAACCTACATCAGTCTACCTCATAGGAGAAGGTTCGGGGAAGGAGAAGGAGAAGAGGGTTGCTTGTTTGTTTGTTTTTTAACATCCCCTTTGCTCTTTTTAGTGTAATTATATTGCAAACTTGTTAAAAGTTCCTTTAATAAATTATTATTGAATCTTAAATTCTAGTGCTCACACAAACACATGACAGTAAATATGCACTAGCCTCACTACGTCTTGCCTGCTTTCTTGTTCAGTCTGCTTAACAGGATAGCTCTAGGGTGTATTGAGTCCTCTTTAGCTGTTAGTGAAAGTCTGGAAGAACAAGGGCCATAAGTGTGCTGGGAAACAAGGACCTAAAGAAGGGGAGAGAGATTGGGGCTTTAAGCAGGCCACAGACAGGCAGAGATCTCTCCTTGAGAGTGGATTAGGTGTGTGGTTTAGCGTGGGAGAACCTGAGATCTGATGCCCACAGTGTTGTGTGAAGGAGCCCAGTGGGAACTCAGATGAGAACTGAGCTCACAGCTGGCAGCTCCCCTTTCCATGCCAAGCTGCAGCATTACTCCAGGAGCTTTCCTGAACACCAGGCTCTGTGGTGAATTTACCATGTGCTCTATGACACCTCCCTTTCCCCTGTGCGGTCAGCTGGATTTTCATCCCCAGGAACATGGATGCTATCTGACATATTTTATACTTCAGTACTAGATAATAGTCAATAAAAGTACTTGTGAGATAACTCTCCCTGGTGACATATGTGCATTTGAGGAGTCCTACCAACCTAAGACAGTTAAAGATAACACAACATTAAGGATCTGGAAGCTGGTGGACCTCTTGATTAGAGGCTTCTCTTCCTCACCTTTTGTTCTTCAGAGAGATTTTGAGTGTTAGAAAACCATGATTCCTATGGACCTCTGCTCCTACTTGGGCCTCACCTGCATGTTTCTCTCACAGGTACAGACTCTCTAAGTTGCGACCTCATTGTCAAATCTGCTACCAAACCTGGACAGCCTTGGTATAAAGGATCATGCTCAATGAATGGAGAGACTCTCTTTCAGTTTGGTAATGAGAATCAGGTCACACCTTTGGATATACTGACAAAGGAGAAAAATGCCACTAAGGCATGCCCAGTTTTGCTCCAAAGCGTGAAAAATATTTTAGAAGTGATGAGGGACCAGCTACGTAACATGGAACCAGAGCGATTCATGACCATGGGTGAGTATGGGACAGAATGCAAAAGCAGAGGCTATGAATTACCAACAGGAAGAACAGAGCATGTGTAGGAAGGGAGCTGTGGATGTATTTGCATAATAGAGCTGAATATTGACCCAACCTGGAAGTACATGGTACCTAATGTGCAAGAAACAGCAAGCCAGGGAGGAAAGAACACAGATCCCTAAGCATGCAGAGAAAGACTGGACCATTGAGGGGGCAATGGTTCTATAAAGGGTGGAAGATGATAGTGTCGTGTGTCTTTTGCAGGTAATAACACTTTGCAAGTCGCCATGAAATCTCAATATAATCAAGGACAACTCACCGAGGCCTTCTGCAACTTCACCATTGATGGACAGTATTCCTTTAGCTTTAATGCAACTAAAAATAGCTGGACAGGGAGTGGTCTTGATGCTCCCGATACCATGAGGCAATGGGAGGGAAACAAGGAACTAGGAAAGGGTCTATGCAGGCTGCTCATGGGAGATTTCAGACACTGCTACAGGAAATTGACACTCTGGAGAGAAACACCAAGTAAGTCATTAGGTAGTTTGTCACAAGGAAATATCTACAGGGTGGGAAAGCCATGACAGTTCTCTTGAAAAGTCTGATGACTTCTGATATGGATGTGAGCATGTGTGCATAATGGAAAATCTGATAGGCTGAGTGAGAGACTCACTGGTGGTCTTCCTGTCTGTGGAGCCTGTGATGACCACACTGAGATGGGTTTCTCTTTCCCATATCATCTCCCAGTGTTTCTCATTCCCTATTTACCAGTGGTCCAGGCTCTACATAGCCTGCTAATGAGCCCCAGGTCCGTGTGCATCACTGTAAACTTCCAACCTTCTCACCCTCTGGTATGGCTGCCCTTCTACCAGCTCCAACCTCACTATGAAGGCTTCATTTATCTTTTGCTGGCACAATTAAACACCACCAATTTTTCCAACATCCTGAAAGTTCTATCCACAGTAAATATATCCCATTATTTGATGGGTCAGTAGACATTTACTTTCTTTGATAGTGAAACAAACTCTGTAAGGACATCCTACACACACATCCTATTCATCTTTCTCTCCAGGGTCTGGGAAAGTAGTTATCACACATGAGTTCCTTGGGCTTCCCAGAGAGAGAAGTTGTTCCTTGAGTTGTGTTTTTAGCTTTGTCCATATTTTTTTTCTGATTATTTTAAGGTTCAACAATGAAGGCCCTGGATACCACCCACAGTACATCTGACACCCAGATACCACCTCCAGGGAATAGCAGCACCCAAGTCACAAATTTCACCCAGATTCCATCTACAGTGAACAGCACCCGAAATACACCTACCACCCGCAGTCAAATATGGCGCGTGTGGATTCTACTTCCAGCATTCATTTTTGTGTTGGTTGTGGCTGCTCTGGTAGTGAAATAAGAAAGAGGTAAGGGAAGGGCTGGCTCACTCTTCTTCTTGGTTTATTGATCACGTAAGGACGTGGGAGACAGGTCCCAGTGGTCTGATCCAGGCTACTCCATATCACAGGGCTCTCCTACTAGAATGATGCCTCAGCTTAGTATTTAGCCCTCACTCCACAGTAATGTTGGAGATGATGATTGTTTGGCACAGGAAGCTAGAAGAGTTGGCATAACTCTGCAGGCAGAGGAAGAATGAAACAGGAAAGTCCTCCTGAGGGGACTGAGAAGCCAAGGATCCAAATAAGATACAAGGAAAACAGAAACGAGGTGATCCTTCCTCATATCCAAGAAAAGGTTCTCCCAAGACTGTGACTAAAGTCTATTTGCTTTCTGTGGATGACATTATCCAACACAATAATTCTTATAACTGGAGCCAAGTCTGTACATTAATAGCTCCCAGCTTAGGCCAACCCTTAAGACAGAAGAATCAGAATGAGCAGACTATCTAAGGAGTTCACATTGTGGGACCTCCTGTAATCCCAGCATTCAGGAGGCTGAGGCAGAAGGACCACCAAGTTCAAGGTCAGCCTGGGCTGCATAGTCACATCTTGTCCAAAGAACAAAGAAAAGGACAAAACCCATTCATTTATCTTGGTCACTCTTCATAGCCATAATTCAGTGCATGTGGAACTATGATTCCAGTGTCTCTGTCCTCTGAAGTTGAAGTCACCTGTGTCTATGCAGGTAAAGTGAGCCGAGTGCCCACCGCTATCTTTGTTAGATTTGCCATACACAGTCTAGAGTCAAAATACAGAACTGTAATGAAGATGCCAATTTTCTACCTATTTTCATATGATCTAAAATTTTCCATATAGGCATAGGCTGGTAAAAGATTTACGTGTAACACCAGGTGACATCAGATATTTAAGTCAATAAATTATTTTTGCGTAACATGTTGCATAAAATTTTTAACTCTAACAATATATTTGGTCAGACCTACAATTCCCAAATGTGGAACGGTGAGACAGGAGGATTGCCACAAGAGTTCATGCCTGTTGTGGATTATATACTAAGCTAAAGACCAGCTTGGGAGATAAAGTGAAGCTTTTCCCACAAGGATCAAAGATAAAAACAAAAAGGCCAGCAAAGACAGAAACACTGCTATATTTTGCTAGCCTTTCAAATTTGCTGAATTTTCAAGTTTCCTGTTTTTTATGTTTAATTCACAATTACTGTTTCAGTACGCTTACAACTCCAGAAACATCTGAAGTCTTAGCATACCAGAGCTTAGAGTGGCAGAAAGATCTAGAAGGAAAAATGAAAGAGAAAAGGGTTGGGCAGCTGAGTTCCGTGGTCTGTGATGGGGAGGTCTGAGAAACGAAGCAAAGTGGGCTGCTGCAGCTGGATGCCCAGGAGCACACTGTAATCCTCACCCTTCTCATCAATAGGTGCTCCCTGCTGCTCCTCTTCCTCTGAGTCCTCATCACCAGCTATACTGGGTGACTCTTCAACATATTCCTCTGGCTTCTTCAGCAAAGGAGACTATTTCTGATGACATCTTGGAAGTCTGTGCTGTTGACTTCGGACCAGGCTGGTGGGAACCCATAAGACTGGTGGCTGTCAGAGCCTCAGGCCCCAGGGCATCAGCGTGCACTAGGCTGTTGCTTTAGCGACTTTCTCTTGTTCTCTTCCTTTTTCTTTTTCACATTTACCATAGCATTGTGGAGATCAAGCTGGGCATGACTCTAAATTACTCCTCACTGTACAAAACAGGGACTTGTCCTGAGTGACTCTGCTTTACAAGCAGTTGGCTTTCTTCTGAGTGCAATGCAGATGTTGGGTGACATGACACCTCACTTTCTACATAGACACATGTCAGCTCAAAAATATCCATGATGCAGAGGCTGATAATTAACTCAATCCCCAAAGTAAAAATATGTCACCTACACTCTTATCAAAATAAGTTGGAAGCAGTGAGCACATGTGCATATCAAATAACATCAGAGAACCAGGACTGAGGATTTATCTCATCCTCACCTGGACCTCGGAAGAGGCCACCTACCCCTGCAATGGTTATGGACACCACAAACTTGCCACCTAGCTGTTTGTGTGTCAAGGAACTTGAGGCAGAGAACTCCTCATCTTAAGGCTTCAGCTCCATCCACACTGCTAATGTCTCCTACTTGGATCACTGTCTGACAGTTCATCTGCTGCTCCATGCGAACGTGGGTCTGCATGTCACCTGCTGGATCCTGGGGTCCTGCACCTCAGCTCTGAAGGTCACTCAGTCCTGAGGCCTGGTGCAGCCCTGCAGCCCTGCAGCTCTCCTCTAGCTTCCTGAACAGCTCCTCTACCCACCTGCATTGAGTCTGTCTGTGGGACTAGAATCCTCTGTCTCTGCCTCTAGTCTGGTCTCTGTGAACTCTAATGGCAACTCAGTCACTCTTTAATGCCATTCTGTGATGTAAGTGCATATGATAACTGTGTGGTGTACCATGTGTGATCTGAGAGTTTATATCATAATTAAGACAGAAGTAAGAGAGCAAGGGGTTGGCCAGGGACAGTTGTCAAAGGTAATTAGGACAACGTAGGAATTAAAGCCAGTGCATTGGATGGAGCTGGTAAATTAAGACACATGTGAGCACGTGTTTTCCTGGCTTAGCTCAGGATTTCACTCACAATATTATAACCGTCTAGTGAGTAAACAGCCCATTGGCAAAGAAATCAGAAATTCATAATGGTTTTAAACAAATGAAATGTGAAAGAAATTCATCATCCCTATGAAACCCTGGTCAACAGAGCCTAAGCTTGCTCCACTGGCCCAGTGCCTGTCTCGTACCACAGTGTAACCTCACACTGTTCATCATGAGATCTGAACAGTGTGTTAAAAACAGGGGAACCTTCCATCTGCCTCTCAGGAGCAGTGGTTAGCAAAAATAAAGAATAAAGCAGAAAAAGAAGTGAGCAAACCTCAGATCACACATCTATGATTATTAATGTATACGATGGATATATCCCTATACTATTCTACGAATTTATACTGTTCGAAAGAAAACTAAGAAAAATGTTAACATCCATAAGAAAGATGAATAATGGACTAAGGAAAAGCTAAATCCTCAAAAGACGCTGCCTCTAGGGACACACAGGACCGTAGAGCCCGAGTATGAACACGTGACAGTAACAGTCTTAGACTAGTCGGCACTGCCATGCCAGGAACTACCAGGCGGCATGGTATAGGCATAGAAATGTTACATTCAGCGACTCAAAATTATGCATACATTTTAGTAAGGAACAAGGAACAAAGAGACAGCTCAGTCATATAGTGTGTGCCCCTTACAAGCATGAGGACCTGAGTTTCCTCCTCAAAACCCATGCACATTGTGGTGGCACATACTTATAATTCCAGTGAAGGGGACAGCGAGAGAGAAGTGCATCTCTGGGGCTTCTTCATCAGCCAGAGCAGTTGAATTGGTGATTTCCAGTACAGACTGTCTCAAAACACAGTGTGCATGCCATCCTGAGGAGTGACATTCAAAGGTAATGTGTAGTCTCCATACATATATGAATGAGCATGCACACATGCGTATATACACACACGAAAAAGATAGACACTGTGGACCCAAACACAGTTAGTGACTTCTCCAGAGGCAATATTTCTGAGAGGGAACGGACGTTTTCAATACTAGTTATGAAATATTACCTGGCCTATCTTCTGGGCCATTTTTATGCTCACATTTTAATAGATAAGAGAGAAATAGCTCACATCTTCTTAGTTAATAGTTTTCGTAGAACTATTGTTCAACTACTGGCCTTTGGTTCCAGGGTTGGTTAGGATTTGCCTTCTAATTGTGTGAGTTATGAGGAACTGAGTGAGATTCCAAGTGGTATAGATTCTGGTTGTTAAAAGAGAATATTTTGATCTTATTTTAAAGAGAGGGACTCTTTGTGTCCCTATTGCTGTCCTGAAAGATGGGCAGGTCATGTCGTGGATAAATGTTGCAGAGGGCTTCCTTTAGGAAGGGCGGTATTGCTGAGAATGGAGTATTGAGATCACTGCCTGGGACTGCTGAGCTCTCATAGTGTCAGAAGACCATAAAACCTGAGATGGGATTGACCTACATTTTGGGGAGGGGAAGGGTGGCTGTTGCATGAGGTCGGAGGTCAGACTCTGACATCACTCAGAGGTCAAGTGGTCGTCGGTGCTGACAGAGAGGTGTTGGTGTAGACAGTAGTGACGGATAGCCCTGCCACAACGCTATCTCCATCTCAGTGGCTTCTAATCTAAAGGATATAAATCATACTGAAAGATAAAGTGAGACCAGCCAAAGACACGGCAGAATTAAAACAAGGAATATGTGTGAGCAGGAATAAAGAATTGTAATTCACAGTGATTAAAGGGGAAAACCACCCTTTGGGGCTTTCAGGACAGGCAGGAGGTATGACAATAGTCACTGAGAGGAGAAGAAATCCCAGAAATGTAGAAGTAAAAGCTTCATAACTTCACATAAGGACCTCCTGTTGTAATATAGGTTTCTTGTTTTCCTGGAAGGTATATAAAACCCTGGACACAGCAAACCTCCCCATGTTTTGTGTTTTACAAGTGGGTTTAGATGCACAACGTTATCAAGTCCTACATTGTCATTGGTTAATGTGCCTTTTCACACCTCACTTCAATAACCTGGTGACATTGCTTGTATAATTCTGATATTTCCTTTTTGCTTCACAAATTTAAACTATGCAATGTGTTAGATTTGCTTGCATCTCATGAATTAAAGGAAATTTGAACTAAGCTTGTGTATTCTCCTGCTTCCTTATCATCCAATTTTAATTAAACACCTTGGGGGAGGGACATTGTCATGTAAGCATTCCCACATAGCATCTATCTGAAGGTGGAAAACAGATACATCAAATCAAATACTCAGGGTATAGCTGTGCAAGGCTACAAAGCAGTACTCATACACACACAGAAATGCACACACACACACACACACACACACACACCATTGCATATGTGAATAGGAGTTCACAGAAAGAAGTCGACCCACAAAAGTTAGTTGACTAAGTAGATCTTCAAAGATGTGAGACACTGGAATGACACAGGTCCTAAGATACGTTGTCTTGGTCCATCTTTAGCTTGCATAGGACCCACTTGCTGCTTATTTCCTTATGTGACCTAACATTCTTGGGGCTATTAGATACATCCTTAGAATTTATGAACAGACCTTCATGATTTCCCCAACCCAGTGCTTATCAGATAACATCCAGGGCCCCCAGTTAGGGTTCCCCAGCCTTGCTACAACCCATCTGCCTGGTGTACCCACTTATGTACTTCGAAGGGTAATTGATTCATGACTTCTTTGTGTCTTTCTATAAAAAGTTCCTAAAATTGTTGCCAGGTAAAACTGAGGGTAAATCTAAATCTGTGGTCACCCTGATAGCCTGGCCGTGATCTTTCAAGTTTGTCTCCAGAAAAAAGTCTCTTTTACCCATTTGAGGGATGGTTTCCCCTTTTTACACATGGAAGCAACGCTCAGCACTGTAATAGGATACGTGAAGACTGTATACCATGATTAGTTTTCATCAGAGTGTACCCTGAGTAGAGACAAGGTGGACAATAGGGGACTCAGGCACAGAGCTCATGGAGAACCTTGAAAGGGGGCACAGTGAATCAAGGAATGAAGTGAACCCTCTTAAGGTGACTTGGGTTAGAGAAGCAAGCTTTTTTAGTATTGGCAGGAAGTGTTTGATTGGGGAGGAAGGACAGCTTCTACATGTCCCCTAAGTTCCTGTACAACCCTCTGCAGCAAGGGGGAGAGAAAGCCCACCTCTAGGCAGCAGAAGGAGCACATGAGAGCTTCCTCCCTGCAGGCTGAGGCTGAGAGGGGAAGGAGAAAAAACCAATGTGAGGTCAGAGGGAGGATCTGTTGGGGTCACAGGGCAGGTCTCTCACACCTGAGGATCCTGTCACACAGCCAGGAAGGCTTAGCTATAGGATCAGAGAATCCTTGCCTGAGTCATCACAGAGAGGCGTGACTGAGGATACAGCTGATGTGTCATCCGCGAGCCAGTGCTGCCAGTGTGAGGATGGGTCCTAAAGGATAATTGTGTTCCAAAGGAAATAAGTGTTTTCTGCAGGGTAGTCTGAGCATCAGATCTAGCCAGCTTTTCAGAATACATCCTGGGGTGAGTTAGAAGCCATTATGGCCAAGAGATAGAGTTGACCCCACCCAAGGTACAACCCTGAGCCTGAAAGTGTCCACTGGGATGCCAGACCTGGGCTCTCTACCATTGCTCACAAACCATGCCTCCTTTCTGGGCATCCTAAGAGAAGAACACTCCCCAACCACAGCACAGACACTCAGCTTCACTGCAGAGATGAACTGAGCAGATGGATTGACAGATTGACATCAAACATGGACTCTGGACACTTGCATCCTGAAATGGACTAAAAGTCCGCTCTTTGGGTGTGCTGGTGAGTTTCATGTCAGTTGGACTTATGTCAAAATGGACTTATCAGAGTGGAGGGAGCTTCTACTGAAAAAAAAAATCCTGTTATAGTATTGAGTTGAAAGCCGTCCTATAAAGCATTGACTAATTTAATAATTGATGTGGAAGGGCCCAGCATATTGTTGGTCAGGCCCCCACTGGAATGGTGGTCCTGGGTTCTGTAAGAAAGCAGACTGAGTTAGCAAAGGGGAGCAAGCAAGTAAGCAGCACCCTCCTCCCCACTGTGGCCTGTGTTTCTGCTTGAGGTCCTGTCCTGACTTCCTTCAGTGATAGACTATGATGTGGAAGGCTAAGCCAAATAAAACTTTGCATTCCCAACTTTCTTTGGACATAGTGTTTCATCACAGCAATAGTAACCCCAACTAGGACAGAAATTGGTACAGGATTGTAGGGTATTGCTGTCATAGTCCTGATGACACGTTGTGGGGCAGAATTGTGGAACGATGAAACTTTGAGCCAAAAAAGTCACTGCGTGTTGAGAGCTCAGTGAGCTTCTGTAATAGCTTGGAAAAGAAGCCTATTGAGCACAGCTCAGATGAGGGAGGTCTGGCTTGTGAAATTTCTGAGGGAAGCAACAACTCTACCAAACCATTTGTACAAAGAATCTGTTGTGTCTGGCCAGCCGGAGCTGAAGAATGTGCTGTAATTAACAAGAGACCAGAACAAGTACAGTAAACCTTTGCTTTGCTGGGACAATGAGTGCTGTCACCAAGGGCTCAAGCATCAGCTGTGATTGAGAAGAGGCCAAGATAATTGAGGGGAAACATTCTATGAACGGTTTCCTGAGAGTCAGCACACAGAAGCTGTGCTCTAGACAGGGCCTAGGTTGGCAGCTGAACCTGGTACTGTGTAAGAGTCTCCCAAGTGGGATGGTTTGAGGCATGGAGGGGTCACACAGAGCAGCTGAGGCTTATCAGTGTCAAAGGAGAGGAGAGGACAGTAGTGAGGGTGCAGCATCAGGAGCTGTCAATACCCCAACATTGAAGGAATCAAGAAGAGAAGCTGAAGCATCATGGAAGAGCCCTGGCGAGGCTGAAGATGAGAGTGCAGCCCAGTTGCAGCAAGAGATAACAGTGATTTTGAAGATGCCAGTGCCATGGGATGACCAGCAAGAACTGCCTCAGCAGTGGAGAGAAGACAGCTGGAGCCTAGAAGACAAGGTGTATGCCATGTGAGGTCATAACTGGAGAAGTGACCCAATACATTGGGAAGATCGAGAAGATTGTGAGTGGATCCCAGACATTGAATACTGAGATATTTACAGGTAGAGATGGGGTTTCCTTTGTTCATATTGCAATGGTGCTCTGGTTGTTCCCTTGTGAAATAAAAAGATATTTAACTTAATTTCGGTAGTTAAAGAAGCCCCTAGTTAGAGACTTTTAATTTTTAAAAGATAATTTTCATTTTTTAAAAGTCTAGATTTCTATAGAAATTGAACTTTTAAAGTGTGTGAATTGGTAGAGACCATGGGAGTTTTTATTTCCTTTGTGTTTTGTTTTATATTATATGAATGTGCCATGTTGGGATAAATGAGAAAGATTCTGATTAAAAATTGTTTTGTCAGAATACATAAATAAACGTGTTGTGTTTATATGTCAAGATGACAAGGGTTCAGTTGTGCTGGCTATTTTTATGTCAAGGTGACAGAAACTAGAGTTTCATCCCTAACTTTCTTTGTGGCATGGTGCTTCATCATAGTGTTAGTAACCCTACCTAGAGGGGACTCAGCATGCTGCAGAAAGCAAAACCCTGATCACCCAGAGTCCCTTGCATCAGGGTGTCTGTCCAGAAATCAAAGGGGCAGACATAAATGTCAGTCTGGCACCCTTTCCCTCTTGTGCTGAAGAATAGCAAGAACTGTCAAGAAGGGAAGTGAGAGAGAGGATGAGGAGATTCTCACAATGTGTTCAGGAATCTGGAAATGAGTTCCTCTCTCTGGTCTCTATTAGAGAACCCCTATTAAGAAGAAATTTAGCCCATAAGTCTTGCACAGAAGTCTGAGAGCCAGTCCTCAGCTTATATCATGATACAATTTGACCCTTGAGAAATGGAGGAGGTCCAGACTCCAACGTTGAGACCACTGGATCTCCCTGCAAAGTCTCCTGAGACAGAAATCTTCACATGCCCATGGGCTGCTCCTACAACCACCACAAGCAACAGAGGAAAAGGAGGAAGGCAAGAAGAGAGTTTCCCAACCAGGCCACCAAAGGTTTGCCTCATGGGGATGAGCCCAAAACGTGGGCAAACACATTTCCCAAACCGAATATGTATATCACCCCATTCAAGAGCCAGGAAACATGGCATAGGAGGAACAGAAAGAATGTAAGAGCAAGTCGGGGTGGAATGAAATGAAATGCTATTCTCCAGCCATGAGCTCACCCTTGCACTGCTGAACTCTCAGCAGCTCAGAGAACTTCCCTGATCCCTCCACAAGAGCATGTCTTAACACACACACACACACACACACACACACACACACACACGTGAACACAGAGGTAGGAGAACCTTAAAGAAAGTCATCTAGAGGGTGTGGAATGGAGAGGCTGATATGTTTGGTTTATATTTCATGTATATATGAAACCTATTGTTTTGGTGACCTTCCCTTCAAATGTCTGCATGACACAGGTCACATACACATGGAAAGCACGGGCCCATTCTGCGTAAATATTAGTGATCATCACTGCACTTGATGAAGAATCTTGGTGAAGGTAGTTAGTTGAGCATGTTGTCTAATATGGAATTACCCAGAAGGAGCCTAATTCTGTGACCTCTGTGAGACTCAGATCATGTATGACAAAAGCCTGTGTCCTGACACCAAAAACTGACTTCTAGGGTTGAGACTGGTTGTAGGGCACCTGAGGTAAAGTCTGACAGGGTCTATAGTAATCTCTGCAGTGTGTAGGACAAGGTCAGGTACTTGCTGGTTGTCTTATCTGAGACCCAGAAGAAGGCCCTTCACTTGAGAGCCTTAAGGGCCTGTAGGGTTTTGACACTGATTAGGTTTACTATTTGAAAAAATGACTTTGTAAGGGTTTAAAGTCCACATGTGACTGTCACCTATGTAAAACATAGAAGCCTATATAAAACACGGAAGAAGGAAGGTCTCTGTTTGCCTGCTTCTCTTCACCCTTGCTAGCATGTGCCTTTTTTCACTGGTATTGGGATCTACTTCCTTGAAATTCTTGCATAAACCAGCTGAGACATCCAGGCTCTTAAACTGGATAATTTGTGGATTCTTGGACTTTCAGTACATAGGCACCAAGGTTGGATTAGCTAGGCTACGTCCTGTAAGTGTTTCTTTCTTTCTTTTTAAAGATTTATTTTATTTATTATATGTAAGTACGCTCTAGCTGTCTTCAGACACACCAGAAGAGGACATCAAATTTCATTACAGATGATTGTGAGCCACCATGTGGTTGCTAGGATTTGAACTCAGGACCTTTGGAAGAGCAGTCAGTGCTCTTAACCGCTGAGCCATCTATCCAGCACCCTGTAAGTGTTTCTAATAAATCCAATACATACATACATACATACATACATACATACATGCACATACTCATATATACCTATATATTATACATACCTATATACTATAATATGGATTTTTAATGTTGGAAGACATGCCTTTAATCCGATCATCTGATCTGGAAAAACCCACCTCCAATATAGGCTACAGCTTTCAGGAAGCTTATATAAGCACATGGAAGAAGTAAACTTTTGCTATCCCCCTGCTTGCTCTGGCCTTGGTAGCAAGTCCATCCCTTCACTGTTAGAGAGTCTAGCACTTCAGAATTCCGATACTGAACACCACCTGAGACACCCAGCCTTGTGTACTGAGATTTTGGTCCTCATGTACTTCTGAATTTTAGTCTTTCCATTCATAGGCAGCCATTGTTGCATTGGCTGGATCCCATCCTATATACCATTCTAATAAATCACCTTTCTATATATAGAGATTCATTCTGTACGTTCTGTTAAGCTAGAGCACCCTGACTAACACAACTGTCATATATTTAAGACCATGTAGGTTTCACAAGTTAACCTCTTTCTAATGTGATCAGCTGAGGCTCATTGGCACTTATTTTGAAGGACTTACAAGACCATTCTTGCCTCCATTAATTTTCTCATTCAATAATACTCTCTGCTCAAATGCAAAATGGTATTGCTGTCTGTGTTGTTTCCCTTGTAAGCAATAAAGACATTTCCTTAGTTATGATTCATTCTGCTTGTTACAGAATGCATGTTGACCATGTCCATCCTATGTACTCTGCATGATCTCTTTTATCAAGAAGAGATGTCTTATCAGAACCATGGATGCTTTTGGCTTGTCTCATTATTCCCCATTTTACCTGGGACCAAGATGACCTGGGAGCAAGGACCAAAATCATGACTGCTGTCTTAGCTCTACAATCCTCACCCACCTCAGCCTCCAGGTGTGGACTGTTGAAGGAACAGCACATTAGTCTTGAAGAACAGATGGTCCTCTGAAATCCAGCCACCAGAGAACACTGAAACCTTGACCCAAAATTAACCCTGTTAAGACTCATTTCCCTCCACCCCTACAATTAAGATGCTAAAATAATTTTGAAAACTACAGGCAGTGATCTTGATCAAGTAAGATAATTGTTATTTAACCTCTACAATCTAACTTTTTTTTTTTTTTTTTTTTTTTTTTGAGAAAGAGAGAGGGGTGTCTTTCATGTTGTAGCTCTGTGTGGCCTGGAATTTACTAAATAGTCCAGGCTGGTTGCAAACTCATAAAGATTTTCTTGCCTTTTTCACCCAAGTACTAGGATTAAAGTCACAAGCTTCTACACTTGATCCCAGCCCCCCCCTAAAAAATGTATATATATCTGTAATCTTTCTTAAAAGTCTAGTTATTATCCCCCTCCAGGTCTTCCTTATGACAGTTCCTCATCCCATTCCTCCTGCCCTTTTTCCAAGAGGATGTCTCCCTCCACTCAACCCCACCTCATTAGGCCTCCCCACTCCCTGAGTCCTCAAGTTTCTCAAGGGTTAGGTATATCTTCTCTCACTGAAGCTGACCAGGCTGTCTTCTTTTGTATATAGGTCTGGGGCCTGGTATCAGCTAGTGTATGCTACCTGGTTGGTGGTTCAGTGTCTGAGAGATCTTGGGGGTTCAGGTTATCTGAGACTGCTAGCCCAGGCTACTATGCCCTGCAAAACTCTCAATCATCATAGATAAAGAAACCAAAATATTGCATGACAAAAGAGCTAACAGCATAGTTAACTGTGAGAGGCTGAAACCAGACAGGTGTCTACTCTCACAGCCTGTGCTCAGCATGGCACTAGAAGTTCTAGCTAACTGGGACTAAAAAGAACTAAAATGCTTCCAGACAGGACATGAAGGGGTTAAGGAGGCTCTACTTACATATGACATGATGTAAACTTAGAAAACCCTGAAGAGTCCAGCAAATGATCTTAGGAGTAACAAAAACCGTGTGAAAATCAAATTCAGAAAACTGCATCACTGTCAGCAACAGCAAACATCTCAGCCAAGCGGTGGAGACCTGAGATGGAGACCCATAGAGAGATGAAAGAAACTGAAAAGGTCACAGATAACCAGGGATACACCTGTGGTCACTGATTGTAAGAATTATAATGTTCACACTAGTCAAAATGTCCTACAGACTCAATGTGATCTCTCTTAAAATCTCAATTGTGTTCTCCATAGAATTTTGCTGATATGTGTGTCTGTGTACCACATTGTTGTAGATGGTTGTTAGCCACCAAGTGGTTACCGGGTCTTGAACCCGGTTCCTCTGCCACCACAAGTGTTCTTAATGGCTGAGCCATCTCTCCAGCTGCATTCAAAGTATTTTGAGAATGAACACAGCAGCAAAGGGGGTCATGAACAAAAGATCAGGTATTGTGTCACAGTGACAGAGACCGGGAAATAGCCCATTACCATCCAATGCTGTGTCCTCAACTTTGGTCTCTTGTAGACTATGCACAGCACTCAGACACTTCAACAGCAATAAAATGAACTGGTTTATTTAAATGGACAATAGATATTAACAGGCCATGCATTTCTCCAAAAAAACATATGAACAGCCCAACAAGTGTATAAAAAAATGCTTCACATCACTGATCACTAAGGTAAAGCAAGTCAAAATCTCAAAGAAGGCTGGGCAGAAAACAAATAGGAAAGAACTTGCTGCCCAAGACTGAGGACCTGAGGTGAGCTCTCCAGCACTCATGTAAAAGCCAAGCACAGTAGTGTGGGTAGGTAACTCTAGCACTGTTGGCCAGAGATGGGTACATTGGGGGACTTACTGGAGTACAAGTCTAGCTGAAATGCCAAAGTCCAGGTTCACTGAGAGGTCATATCTTCAAAATAAAGTGGAGAAAAATATTTTCATCATTGTAAAGAACTGGAATCAGGGACTTGAGCAACAGCCTCAGTCTTGGAATAGTTTACACGGTCTGTGAGAATTAAAAAAAAAGAACTCTAATACGTTCTTAAAACTGTTGATATTTATGATATAAAGAGAATAGGAGGAGTGAGCTTGTAGAATTGTATCTTTGAACTTAGAATAGTGAAAGTCTTGGCTACTAAGGAGTTTCTCTAAGTAAGAAAACAGAGGCCAAAGACATAGAGCAAATTAAAGCAAGAGCTATTGGGTAAGATGGCTCATGGGGATGAAAACACTTACCCCCAAGCATGATGTTCTGGGTTGGTTCATGTCAACTTGATACCAAAATAATTCCATAGGAGGGAACCTCAACTGAGAAAATCTCTCAATCTGATCACAGTACTAGGTTGTGGGCAAGCCTGGAAGGCACGTTCTTAATTAGTGGTTGATATGTGAAGGTGAAGCCACCCCTGGGCTTGTGGTCTTGGGTGCTGTAGTAAGCCGAGATGAGCAAGTTGTGAGGAGTAAGCCAGTGTAGTAGCACTCCTCCATGGCTGCTGTTTAAGCTTGTGCCTCCATGTTCCTGCCCTGCTTGAGTTTTTGCTTTGACTTCCCATGTTGGACTGTGACTGGGGATGCATAAGCCACATAACCCTGCTCCTCCCCATGCAGCTTTGGTCATGGTGTTTTGTCACAGCAATAGAAACACTAAGACACATGATACCCGAGTCCCGGCCCTGAACTCAGTGGGTGGATTAGACACTTGAGAGGAAACAGATCTTCAAGGGGCTCCCAAGAGCAGAGCAGTGGAGAGTCTGTGGATGCAGCACCTTAACATGGACAGATGAGTCCACAGTGGCTGGCCTTGTAGCTTGGCTGCAAATGGACTTGGGAGAACTTGACAGGGTCCAATTCAGATGGTTTCTAGTGACCTTTTGTCCTGTGGGAGGAGAAGATAGACCCACTCTCCCACGTTAGTGTGAGGAGGTGACTGGAAAGAATTGTGTGCCCTGGAGCTCCATGCACCCTTGATTACCAGTGCATCTCTGGACACAGTAAGATCCATGACACAGGAGGACTGCAAATGCTGAGGGTCAAAAACTGTAACTGGGGGAAGAGTGGGCACAACTAGGTCCTGAGTGTGTGCTTAATAAGATCTCTTAAGAGAGATGAGTCTGTTGTCTGAGATATGGCTCAGTGAGTAAGAGCAATGGCTGATCTTCTAGAGGATGGAGGTTCAAATCCCGGAACCTACATGGTGAACCAAAACACTCTGTAACTCTAGTCTTGATGTCTACTTGAATCCTCCAGCAAGACTGCCTGTACATGGTGTATAGACTTTAATGCAGATAAGAGCAGACAAAAAGAAATGAGTAAGTAAATATTTTGTAAAAATTGTTAGGTTAATATGATAGGAAAATGAGAAGTTGGCAGATGCTCCTTGGGGAGGGGAAGGAGGATAGCACAGCAGGTGGGAAGAAGGTAAAGAAGAAGAGCAGGATAAAGTTGATCCCATGGGGAAAACAGAAAAAGGAGATCAAGTTAAGGAAGGGAGGGGGAGGAAAAGGAGGGAGGTAGGGAAAATAACAGTATGGGTGCTGAAAAAGCCCCAAGGAGCCAAACTATTGACTATGTACAAAAAATAAACAAATAAGTCAACAATCATGCTATAACACATGTAATTTGGCATATACATATATGTTTTTAAATATACAGATATGCTTTTAATGAACTTTCTCTTTTGGGTTGATAGCACTCCTTCCAAGAGGCTGTCCACCAAAAGCCCCAACACTACACAGGACAAGTGTTCTTAAATGCTGTTGGTAAGTGCTGACTAAGAAACTTCCAAAACATCCAGCTTATTGATGTTGCCCTAAAGAACTGGAAGGTAGTTATCTATTGCTGAAGACACCATGCACTTCAGACAAGGGGTCAGGAAGCCCCTTAGCTGGAACTGACCTGAAGCCTCCTCCCTGAGGACTTTGATGCCATCAAAGGTACCATCCAAGCTTCCAACAAGTAAAGGAATCAACAGTCAACCCAGATAGCATGCCTACGAGCCACAACAATGACCAGCATGGCACTATACCCCTAAAGGTGCATTAGTGGCACAAATTTCTTGCTGGTAACCAACAGCTTCCTGAATGAACTTGAGGCATGCTCAAAAGGAGGGATACAATGTGTGGTACTGGAAACCTAGCTAATTATTCAGCGGTACTATAATCATGGTGATTGGAGGAGACTCTACAACCACTACTTTACTAAATCAGCATAATCCCTAGCATCAATCTGAGAACATTTGTCCTCATACAAACAGGTAATTGTAGTCTCTAACTCTCATCAGGAAAATTCTCTTTACAACAGAGACCACTACAGAAAACCATAACCAATCCTACGCAGAGTTCTGGAATCCAGTCCTGTCTTAGGATATCCATTGCTGTGAAGAGACATCATGACTAGGGCAACTCTCCTAAAGGAAAACATTTCATTGGGATTTCTTACAGTTTCAGAGGTTCAGTTTATTATCATTATGGCAGGAATCTTGGCAATCTCCTCGCAGACATGGTATTGAAGAAGGAACTGTGAGTTGTACATTTTAAACTTAGTGCATCCAGAGGAAACTCTCTCTTCTACAGGCAGCTAGGAGGAGGGTCACTTCAGCACTGAGTGGAGCATAGTAAGAGACCTCCAAAGCCCACCTCCACAGTGACACCCTTCCCCCAACAAGGCCACAAGTCCTCCAATAAGGTCACACCTCCTAACAGTGCCACTCCCTGTGGGTTATGCATATTCAAACCACCACAAGACCCAATGGATACATCTACAGAACTCACCTACACCTAGGGCTCAGAGACCATTGCAGACCAAAAAAGGAAAGATTATGAGAGCCTGAGGATCAGGGTCTTTGCTGTGGATCACATCAGAAGCTACACCAGTGAAGACTCACCAACCTGACTGCATAATGTAAACTGATCCAGGAGGAAACCAATGACCACACCAATGAGCTGAAGTGGAGGGAGAACCTACACAAAAAACTACAGGCAAATGAGTAACATTGGGAGCAGGAGAAGTGGTCCTCCCCAGGAAAGAACACACAAATTGGTTGTCCAGTGTCAAATGTTCAGTCCTGGAAACATACATAGGAGTGACATTACATAGACTCAACAGGGTCTTCTTGGGAATACGTATGTTTCTACAAATACATATCCGAATACAATAGCAATGGATTGGGAAAGAGTCCATGAATTTGAAAGAGGGCAAAGAGGAGTACATGGGAATATTCTGAGAAGGAAAAGGAGAGGGAAAGTGTCCTAATTAAAAACAATGTCAAAAATATACAAAATTAATACTATTTCTATCTTTCCTGAAATTGGAGAAAATCTGGCTTTATAGAGATCATGCTTAACTTTGAGAGCTTCCCTCACTCCCGTGATATCGAAATGAAAACAGGGTCATTGCTAGAGGAAGGACTGAAGGAGCTGAAGGGGACTGCAACCCCAGAAGAAGAACAATATCAACTAACTGGACCCGCCAGAACCTCCAGGGACAAAAGCACCAACCAAAGAGTCATGGAGGGATCCAGGACTCCAGATACATATGTAGCAGAGGATGGCCTTATCTGACATCAATGGGAGGGGAGGGAGGCTTGATGCCCCAGCCAGCTAGGGAGAGGCTAGAGGGGTGAGTCAGGAGAGGGTGAATGGGTGGAGGAGCACCCTCATAGAGGCAAAGGGGAGGGGGTGAGGGAGATATGGAAGGAAGGGTTGGTGGAGGGGTAACCAGGAAGGGATGTAAAAAGTGAAATGTAAAAAAAAAGAGGAAAAGAAAAATAGAAAAGAAAGAAACCAGGACCATTTCCAGCCGTAGCGTTGAGGGGTCCCAGAGCAAAAAATAGTGTGTTCTGTGAGGACAGGGGTCCCCCTCAGACTCTGACTATTTCAGTCTCTTATATGGGGGCTTGTGTAAGAAATCAATTGGTCAATTGCACACAATGGGAAGAGGGATGATATCCAAGGAACCCTCAAGTCCATCTTGGAGTCCTGCAGTAAGATTAAGTTTCAAATAGAAAGCCATGGATTTGTACATCTATGTCACTCAGTTAAGCTCTGGTTCTGCCCAGCTTTGACCCATCCTAGACAGCCTTCGGTCTCAGCTTGTAAAGTGGTCTGACATACCCTAGAAGTAGAGTAGAGTTCTTTTCTCAGGAAACAACTTGCTCCTCTGACTGGAGCCTTTCCTTCTCCTGGCAGGGGATTCTAGGGGAATTCCCATCTCTTTGGGGACTACTGTTTCCATAGTCAGATAGATTGAGAGAAAGGAGTATCTCTTTAGAATATCTACATTTCTTATCTATCTATCTATCTATCTATCTATCTATCTATCTATCTATTGTTTTTGTTTTGATGTTTAAAGAAAGGTCCTCAATGTGATGCCCAGGCTAACCTGAAATTCTAGTCTTAGACCAAGTTATACTTAAATGCACAGAGATCCTCCTGCCTCTGTCTCCTCAGTGTTGGGATTAGTAGTGTGCACGTTTACATTTCTGCCAGGCATGTTACCGAGAAGGACAAGGCAGTTGGAGAGCCGGAGACTGGAGCAGGTGAGAGGGAACATGGGAAAGGGGTGGAATGGGAAGAACAAGAAGGAAGGGAGAGGAGTGTGCAGGGAGGAGGGCAGCCAGGAGTTCCCGGGAGGAATTGGAGAGGAGGGGGAGGATGGGGAGTCGGTCCTGAGGATTGGGTAATGATGGGTCAGGGGAGAGGAAGACATTGGGGGTTAGGGCTTGGCTGGTGAAGATAAAGGGGGATGGGAGGGAAGAAGTGAGAGGTGGAGAGTTGACAGCAGAGGGGGAGAGGGCCCTGAACTAGGGCTAAAAAGAAAGCAAGTACCTGGGTGGGGCTCGAGACAACAGAGGTAGGACAGGACAGGAAGTGGAGGGGAAGAACCAGTGGAGTGGGAGGTAAGGCCAGCTAATGTTTGTGACCTAGGACAGGGCCTGGGAGGATATTGAGAAACCCCACTGATTAGTCACTGGTCCTTCCTCTCTGACTCTAGAGAAGTGATTGCTATACAAGGCCTGAATGACCGATTCTGTTCCTTGATTTTCTGCCTTGCTTCAGCTGCTGAGGGTGCATCTCTGAGGGTGCATCCAGTGGAGATTCTCTTGTCTATGCCTCTTATTTTATTTTAAGGGGCCTTTAAATGTACTTATTTATTAAATTCCAATGCTTTTTTTTTTTTTTTTTTTCGGTTTTTCGAGACAGGGTTTCTCTGTGTAGCCTTGGCTGTCCTGGAACTCACTCTGTAGACCAGGCTAAATTCCGATGCTTTAACCTTAGCAGTCAGGGGACTGTCTGGGAACTTGTTACAAATAGGCATGGCTGAGCATCCTCACATGCACCAGAACTACCCATCCTTTTGGTAAACAGCTTTCACCCTCACCCCATCCCCAGGAGAGAAAGTACACTGCACAGACCATGGTTAGTTTTGGCTTCCTCTTAATTACAATTCTGAATGGATTTCTCACGCATCGTTTTGTCTCCCAACCTTTCCAGGTCTGACCACACACTCTATCCCATCAGAACATTCTCTACACACTGAGAACCAAGCAAGGTGTGTGGTTCTGAGTTTACAGGCTTTAACAATAGCATATACGCATTAGCGTACTCCTTTTTCTACCTTTAAGGTTTCTGTACATGTCATGTTCTTCTGAAGGTCCCACCCACTGCAGAAGCCCTTCCTCAGAGGACTGAGCACAAACAGTCCTGGGAGTCTGAGGTGTTCAGGGCTTGTAGAGATTTGGGTAAAGCCTCATGGCTTCTCTGATTTTCCTTTACTAGTTTTCCCTTGGCTGGAATGAGTGGGGGTCTTTCCCACAAGGCAGCTTCCCTTGGAAGTTCTGAGGATGCTTCCCTGGGATGCCCTCCCTCCTCTTCCCAGAATGCATGCTGGTTAAAGTGAGAACTCACCTCTACCCAAGGTCTTGCTCCTAACGGGGACAGGTGCTCTGCAGAGGCCATACACCCTGGAGGAGACCCTGAAACTGCCATTTTGCCATAATAATACAGATTCTAACTATATTTCAAACACACACCCATGTGACCATAGGCAAGCGTAGCTCTCTGGCCAGGCATGATGTTCCATGCCTTTAAT
>JADRCH010000060.1:12445911-12466674 GCA_019843965.1 Rhynchomys soricoides | reverse complement strand
TTTCTGGACATTACCAAAGATTGAACATTCATGAAGCTTGTTCCTTGTTTTTTTATATATATCGTGTATCATATATTTATCGTTTTTCATATATATATATAGTGTATCATATATATACATATATATATGTGTATATATATATATATACGATTTCCTTGAACAGGCATAGTGTTTTCAAGTTTCACCTGTTGCAGGTGTAGTCAGTTGCTAGGATGAGTCCCAGCTCTTTTACTTTCTCCTTGGTTCCTCTTGAGGCAGTGCGGTGGGGTGAGAGTTGGTCTTATGGGCTATTTAGGGTTGCTTACAGTAATAACATGTTTACCTGTCTTAAGTCTAAGTCACTTTGCTTCTGTAGCTGATCTGCCTGAGTTCCACTGAGGCCAGAAACTGCAGTCCTGGCATTTATCACTTCACCCTAAAACAGCAGAGGTAATGTAAAGGCTTAATTGCTAGAGACTTTTCTGTCTTTTCCAGATGCCTCTTGCTTGTCAGGCTAGGCGAAAGTTTATAGCAATAAACTATTGAACCAGGAGAAGAGTCTCCAAGCTCACAGAAGGAAAAAGTTTGAAACACAAGCAAATATGGATTAAACTCACATAAATTAGGAATTTACACATACAGATTCATGCATACACCTTTATACATTTTAATTTAAACCAGCTTCACCCAGCTTCGTACTATCTTGTGATTACCTACTTAATACACACATCCATAGTTACACATGTATCAGAGCAAAAGGCCAAGTATCAGTACAGAAAGAACTCCCTCATTCTGGATGAAAACCAAACTCCAATCTTTATTGAATAGAGAAAAAAGCTTCTACCCATTTGTTGCAAAATGAATTAAACCCAAGGCCTTAAGAAGAATACTTTGTTGTCTTTAGTAAGACTAAGCCTGCCTTGCTTTTAAGGAAAGACCTGTTTGTTCTGTCCCTGCCTGCTCCTCCTGCTCTCTGCAGCTTCTTTATTCCTCTTCCCTCTACATTCTGCACATTGCTCTCTTAATTTTTTCAGTTGCCTTTTAATTTCTAAGTCATTTCACTCTGCATTCTCCTCCTAACTTTGCTCTCTCTGCTCTGATGTAATAACGTCCTTGCTCCCAAGTGCTATCTCTTCAATGTGATGCCCTCTAATGTAATATTTCCTAGTCTCATTTTTACCTTTTCTAGGAGAATAGATCACATGGTCTTTCCAAGAACCCTCCCCCTTTTTTTGTTTTACAAAAGTTCACTAGAAGTTCAAGCATAAATTCAAATCATAAATTGAATAAGAAGTTTATAACAGAGAATGTTTGCATGCATATCCATTAGGAGTAAGTATCTGGCTAAACACTCATCATCTGTCACCAGCTCTACAGATTCAGGGAGAGATAAAGACCATAACTCAGTTATCACTGAAGTTTTATATGGATAAAACCAGTCAATCTTCTATTCTTGTACCTATAGTAAATAGTTTGTTCCCGTTTTATGACCTTTGGTTGTTTTACAACCTCTTGGAATGTGCTCTAAGTTGTAGATGCCTGCTGGCTATCTCAGGAACAAATAATTCATAACACTTGAATACTGACAGAGTTCTTATTGCAGTTTTGACTTCAGAAAAGATTTAATAGCAGTCCTATCATAAAAGAGTTTAATAATTACTAATATAAGTTTAGGAATTCTTATAGGATCATCATTAAGAATTAAGAAATCATCTATTTGTCTATATAGCTTCACTATAAGACAGTGCTTCTTCATTGTTCTGCAGAGATCTGCTCAAAAGGATCGGTTAATACCTAATAATAATAATAATAATAATAATAATAATATATGCATATTAATGGAAATCTTTTCTAAAGTGAAATTCTTCTCAACTTTGCCTAAGAAGCATTCTCATTAAATAATTCATTAAATTAACTTTCAAGATCAATGGCAGAACCATCTCAGGAAGATCACCTGCTAGTTTTTAGCTTCTCCATGATGGCTCCTGGCAGCCACCAATATCTACTTGCATGTCAACTCACTTTCCCAGGTGATAAATTCCGGCACATGTAAGTCTATTAGCTAGGGAGCACAGACAGTGTCTCTGTAAGGTGCTTGTCGTGCCTGCAAGCGAGGGAGGGCTCTTCTGGGTATGCACTTGTGGCCTCAGCAGCTGCTGGACTCTGAGATCTCATTTTTATGTTCCCAGTCTTTTGTTTATATAAAAAGTGCTGGACGGATTGGCTTCACATAAAACTATAAAGCTGTGCCTTTACAGGGCTCTTTTCACCCTTCCCCGACACTGTAGTGCCTTCCTTTCTCATTTTCATCTACTTCCAATAAAAGTTTTTTATTCCTGATTTCTTCTTTTACCCTTTTCTCTTGCACTAATGACTTGTTTCATCTCCATGAGTTTACTTCCTGGAGATTTTTTTTGTTTGCTTCCAGTGTTAAGTTTTATGGCTTTGTTGTCTGATAGCATTCTGGTGTTATTTCAGTCTTTCTGAATTAGTTAAAATTTGTTTTGTCTCCCAAGATGTAGTTTCTTTTGGAGAAGCTCTGTGTGCTGCTGTGCAGAATGCTGTGGGGTGTGTGTGGGGGTGTGTGTGTGAATGTGTGCATGCATCTACATGTGTGTGCATGTGCATGCATATGTGTGTCTGTGTTTGTGTGTGTGTATTTGAGTGGAATATCCAGTAGATATTTGTAAGGCCCATTTAAGTATAATACTCTTTTATTCTAATGTCTTCTACTTATTTTTGTCTAGATGACCTGTTGAAGAAAGTGGGGTACTGAAATCAGGGATGATGATGATAATGATGATGATGATGATGATGATGATGTGATATTAATCCGTGTCTTTAATTCCAGTAGTACACTTTTTGTGAAATTGGGTGCAGTGGAGTGTGGTGCACGTATGGTTACCATAGCAATGTCTTCTTTGTTCACTGTCCAGTGATTATAATCATGTGTCCCTCTTCATCTCTTCTGATTCGTTTTAGTTTGAAGTCTATTTTGTCAGATATTAGGATAACAGCACCTTCTTTCTTTCTGGTCCCATTTCACGGGAGTCCTTTCATGCATCTGCTCATTCTAATGACATACCTATCGTTAAAACTTACATGTATGTCTTGTAGACAAAAGGTGGATTGATTTTGTATTTCAATCCTCTCAGCTAGCCTATGTCTTGTGCTCAGTAAATGAGGCCATTCATATTTAAAACTGATTGAAAGCCAGTGTTACTGCAGTCACCGTGTTGGTGACTTAACATGGTGCTGTTTGCATTCCTGGTGGTATTTTCTGGTCCAGTAATTAGAGATGTATTCTCTACAGTCTCCTGGTTACACTCACTGTCTTTCTTCAGCTTGAAACATTGCTTCTCATGTGTTCCTTAGGTTGGATCTTGTATCTAATTTTTTAGGCCGTTATATGCTGGAAAGGGTTTCTCTCTTTCCTCCTTTAATTACGGCAGATCGCTTTACTGAGTACATGACTATAGGTTGCCACTTATGGTCTTTTAGGCAGGGCTTGGAATGCATGTCTCCAGGCTCTTCTGGCTTTCAACACTACATTGAGAAATCAGCTGCCATTTGATGGGTTTTCCTTTATATGTGATTATGTGATTTATGCTCACAGCTTTTGATATTTTTCTATGTTTTGTATACTTAGTGTTTAGACTATGATTACTATCGGGGTTTTCTTTTCTAGTTGTGCTTTGTTGGGATCCTGTGTGTTTCTCGTTGTCTTTATGGATGTGTCTTTCTTTACTTTCAGGAAGTTTTCTTCTATGATCTTGTTGGAGATCTGTTTATGCCATCATCTGTTTATGAGATATGTTATGATCTTCTATCCTCCACCCTCATCTATTCCTATAATTTGAAGGTTTGGTCTTTTCACCATGTCCCACATTTCCTGTATGTTCCTTTCTTCTCTTTCTGTGTGTCTGTGTGTGTGTGTTTAATATTCTTTACCTCATTTATCTAGATCCTCTACTTTATCTTTAAGCCTTGATATTCTATTTTCTGATTGATTCATTCTGTTTGTAAGGTTCTGTCTCTTGACTTTCTTTGTTGGGTTATTGGGATATTAAATCATATATTCATTTCAGTTTGAACTCTCCTTGATCTTTCTATCTCTTTGTTGCATTTTTTTCAATTCCTGGACTGTCTTTGTCATTTTCACCAGTCTTATGTTTGTACTTTCTTGGGATTCACCCAAGTGTTTATTCTCTTTAAGTTCATTAAGATGTTTCTTTGTGTCTCTTTAAAGCTCCTTGAAATCTTTCATAATGTTTAGGATTTCTCTTTCAAATTCTGTGTCTTGAGCTTCATCTAGGTAATTCTCATTGGCAAACATTTCTATAGTACTGGTGGGTTTTATGGGGAAGATGCTGCTCTGATTTTTTGTATTTTCTGTATTTTTACCATGAAGTTTGGATTTGGGGACTTCTTTTGTCAGTTCTGTGTTGGATATGGACAGAATGGGATAAGCCAGAACACAGGATATGTGGACCAGGTTGAACCTTAAGTTTGGGTACAACTTAGGTAGAATGAAGCCAAGTAAACACAGGGGTGTTTAATATGCACCCTTGTCCAAGCCTGGAGTTTTGAGGGTAAATCTGGGGTCACCGAGTGGGCATGGAGGAGATCAGGAAGACTCACACAGTTAGATTTTGGTGCAAGATGCACAGCATCTGGCTGCTCAGAGAGGCTGAAATACAGTGCAAGAAGGGCCTAGATGTTGAGGGTGGGTGGGATGTGTCCAGGTCCAAGCAGAGATGACCAGACTAGGCCAGGGCACTGGATGGAGGATCCAGGCTAGTTCTGAGGGGTTGAGGAGATTGCATGGGGAAGAGGAGCAGGTGGATCCATCTGTCTTCATTCTGGTGCAATATGTGTAGGAATTGGCTGGGCAAAAAGAATGGAAAATATGATAGTCATGCACATTAAAAAATTATCTTTATTTTATGTGTATAGGTATTTTGATTGCTTCTGTGCCCTTGTAAATGTAATACAGTGTACATGAAAATATATTGCCCAGGGAAGCCTGAAGAAGGTATCAGATCCTTGGAAACTAGAGTTATGTCTGTGATCTACAGTGTGGGTACTGGGACTAGAACTTGGATCCTCTGGAAGAGCAGCTAGTGCTCTTAAGTTCTGAGCTACCTTTCCAAGCTAAGTATAGACACATTTTAAGAGAAAAATTTTTTTGCTGGAAACCCCCCCTCCCACAGAGACATATTAAAATGTGCAGAAAATTAATTTTAAATATAACTTATGTTTACAGTATACTTGTATTAATTTATTTCTGTTATGCACAATGAGTCATCATTTCTTTATGAAGAGATAATAAGAACTCCAAATATTCTCTGTATTTTTTTTGTAAAGGAGCTTTAAGAAGTGGGATGCTTTTTACATAAAAGGAGCTTTCATTAAAAAAATTGCAAAATGTGGTTATCTTATGGTTACAAATGAGCCCCAATTCCTAGAGTTATACTGAGACATAAGTACTGTTGGCCCTGTTGAAACAACAAGGTGATTTTTTTGAAGTATTGATGAACTCTTCACAATGTTTACAAAATGTTGAGGTTTGGTCTTGCTATTTATTGTAATACTAAGTGCAGGTCTCCAAGATCTGGAGTCTGCACATAGACACTATGTGACCCAGTACCCCAAGTTATTTCTGATTGGTAAATAAAGATGCCAACAGCTAATAGTTGGGCAGAAGAGACATAGGTGGGGTTTAGGATTCTAGGGCTTGGGAGGAGAACCATGAGGAGAGAGAAGAAGGCGAATGGAGGAGAAGCCACTGTAGATTAGGTGAGTTCAAGAGAGCATGGCCCTGCGGGCTGGCCAATTGAACTTAAGAGAAGCATAGATAAAACATAGTAAGTAATAATTTGGGGTTATCGATAGAAACATAAATTCTAATAACATAGAGAGTAGATATCTGCCCAGCTCTAGTGCTGATTAAGGCTTTTTATAAATATAAAGGCTGTGTCTTTTATCCAAAAACAAAATGGTCAAAGGTGGGATAGAAACCCCAAATTAGGATTAAAAATTTCTACAACAAAAATTGACTTAGAAGACCAAGAGATTTGTTGTCTCATTTCACTAAAATAGACATTTGAAACTGGGGTTTAGATTTCTACAACGCTAGGTTGTTTTCTTCTTGGGTAAACCCTCCAGTTGTTAAGCCAACACTGAATCACTTTACAAAATATGATTCCTTCTTGACACACTCCTACTAAATCATTTAACGAGGTGCTGAGACTCGTCCATCTCTCTATGCTTTTCCCAATGAAAGGGCCGTCTGGAAATCTTCGGCTGTCTACAGTGGTTGAGTATTTAGTGTTTGGTGGGGAAGCTGGCCCCTGGATATGTGCTGTCTTCCTGAGGTTGGCCTTAGAAGCAGGTGAAGGAGGAATGAAAGGGTGGGTCCATGGAAAACAAATGGACTACATGGATGGATGCTGGTATTGAGACTGGGTGTGCAGTACATGTGGGTCCATGTGGTAAGATCTACAATTGGATAAACGAGGAAGCCACTATATTTGTTATTTCTTTTACTGTTATAAAACACCATGTCTAAGGAAACTTATAGAAGAGTTTATTTTGGCCTTACAGTTCTAGAGAGTTAGAATTCATGATGGTGGAGTGGAGGCAGCAGGCGACATGTCTGGAGAGGCAGCTGTGAGTTCACATCTTGAACCACAAACAGAAAGCAGGAATCACACTGAGAGTGGCATGAGGCTTTTGAAATCTCAAGCCTAGCCCCAGTGACACTCCTCCACCAACAAGGTACATCACCTAATCCTTCCCAAATGGTACTCCCAACCGGGAACCAACATTCAAATGCAAGAGACTACTGGGAGACATCTCATTCAAACCACCACATCTAGGAATGTTCCAGCTTGCCCAACTTAGCTTGGTGACCTAAGACACAGTGTCACTTGTTCTTTCTTCCTTCCTGGAGTGAAAAGTCTGTGGCTAGAAGAACTCTGGAGTTCATTGGAAGGACCACCATCAGGAGGAGCTCCACAACCCATTGAGCTGCAACACTCTCCTTTTCTGACTCCTCTAAAATGGGCCTGCTAGATGGGAACATAGGGGAAGAAACCTCCACATTTGCTTCAGTGATTACAAGGCATATGGTTTCTCCAGGACAATGTCTCAGTGTAGGGCTACAGAGAGGGCTTAGAGGAGGGGTATCTCAGGAGCAAAGTATCGGTTTTCTCCTGCTGTCTGCTCTTGGCTTTGTGGGCTGGACTCAGCCTAACTTTTCTCTAGGAAGAGAATCTTTCCTCAGGGCCCTGGGGACCAAGGCAAGTCCAAGCCAAGTCTGGTGCAGGTACTCTGTACTTGTTCCTCTGGCTGCCTTTCTTCTCTCATGGTATCCAGCTGTTGGTAAGAGTTTTACCATGCTTAAGAGGTCATAGACTATACCCCAAGAAGCCAGGTTTCTTCTATCTATCCATGATAAACTAAATTAATAGTAAAAAGTAGAGAGAGCATGATAGATAGATAGATAGATAGATAGATAGATAGATATGGGGTGGTTAATATAGCCACTTTGGGCAGAGGGACAATGAGATCCATTAACCTAGTCTAATCAATCCTTGGAGTCCTGAATTTAAGGTTCATGTGGAGGCCAGAGTTATGCTTCTCTAAGCAGTCCCAGTCAAGGTATGAACCTGTCCATCATTGTCTGGGCCCCAATATCTCCATTAAGATAGTCTGACAAGTTGTCAACACCGTGGGAAATCTCTTTTCTTGTAGGCAAGTTCCTCCTTTGATTTTCACCAGGCTTTAGTATTTTCTCTTTTTCCCATCATGAGATTGCTGATGGGCATTCCAGTTTCTCAGGGGTCACCTGATTCAAGGGTCTGTTAACCTAAAGGAGAGACACTGGTGTTTCTTTAAATTATCTTTGTTCCTATCAGGTAGATTACCAGGGCAAGAAGAAGTTCAGTAGGCCATATGCTAGAGTGATTCACAAGCTATCTCCTAGGTCCTAAGCAAACAGTCAATACAGATCATTCTTTTGAGGTTGGGGACACCTCAGTTGAGTTATCTTGAAGCAGCTTGAAATCTCCATGCCAGGGTTGTGTTCTTTGTGGTCTGGGAAGTGAGAACAACTCAAGGCTAAATGAAAGGAAGAACAAGGGAAGGCATCAAATCCTGATGTCTATGACCTGCCTGATGATGATCCTTGAAAGCATTTAAAGTGCTTGAAAGCCCATGACTGCACACAAACATCAAATCAAGTGGCCTAGATTACCTACGAGCAGAGCAACTACTGCTGCATCTTTTGGCCTGTCTATTCAGGGAAGTGACAAAGTAAGAAAAAGAAAAAGCCTGAATTTGTCAACAGACCTTACAGTACACACTGGCGACTGCATGCAGATGATTGTGGTAGAAATGTTTCATCCTGACCCAGGGTTTCTACCCAACCTTTGACCTTTGACTTTTGACTGTTTAGTTCCTTGATAAAGGACTCAAACAACTTTTATAATTAAAATAAGCCTTAAACAGCATGAGAGCTGGGCAGATACCCACACTCTATGCTGTTAGAATCTACCTTCTTACCAACAGCCCTGAGTTATTACCATGTTTCATCTGGGATGCTCTTAACGCCAATTGGCCAACCCTCAGGTCCATGTTTTCATGACCCACCTAACCCATGGCGGCTTTCCCTCCATCCACTTCTTCTCTCCCTCCGGTCATTTCCCACTGACCTTCAGCCCAGAAATCCCAAATTCCACCTATGTCTCTTCTGCCTAACTATTAGCTGCTGGCATCTTTATTTACCAATCAGAAATAACTCGGGGGCAAGGTCACATCCATCACTTGGTTCTATTTGGGACCCTCCCATCTCTGAGGCAACCTGGCCTTGAGGAGCCAGTATTAGCATTAGAATACAAGCAGCATCAGGCCAGCCCACTACAGGTGATGGGGTTAGAAGCCTGAGGGAATCACCTGGCTAATGCTTTTTTATGTGTGCTAGGGTCTCATCCTATGGCCAGTGTTACAGTTTAGAGGTAAACCCTCAGGATCCCCCACAAGATCATCAGTCTCCATCTCGTGGTGCTCTTTGGGGAGGTTGTAAAATCTTCTTAAAGAGGGTTAAAAGTCTTGACCTTTATAGACAGTTCTGATTCTTTCTCCGGACTCCACTTCCTGTTCCGTGGAGTTGTGAGTTCCAGAGATACATTCTCACCACCATCTATTCGCCTTCCCTGCACCTGCCAGTTGGGAACCCAACTGAACCCTTCCTTTAGTTCAGCAGTTCTCCACCTGTGGTTCAGAAATATCAGATATTTACATTACAATTCACAACAATAGCAAACCTACAGTCATGAAGTAGCAACAAACATAATTTTGTGGTTGGGGCTCACCATCCATAGCTTTATTTGCACTTATCAAATATTCTGCCATAGTAATAAAGAAACACATGGTCACACAGGGAATTTGGGGATCACTGAATCTTTAATTGGTCTACATCAATGGTTCTCAGCTTTCTTAACACTGTGACTCTTTAATACAGGTAGTGATTCCCCCCCAACCATAAAATTATTTTGTTACTACTTCATAACTGTAATTTTAGAAGTGCTAAAAATTATAATATAAATATCCGGTATGCAGGATGTATTTTCAGTGTTACAAATTGACCCAAAGGGGTCACAGCTTGCAGCTGGAGAACCTGCTAGGACTACATTATTCTGTTCCTTGTTGACTGAGGGAATCTATAAGAGAGGATTATTTCTTATTGTTTGAGAAATGTTTGTGGTTACATTAATTTGGGGCATCCCAGAGAATTTCACAGTCAGTCCTGGATCCCAAATTCAAGCTGGAGATGTTCATCAGGACCCATTTTTCATGGTCAGCATGGTGGTATCCATATCCTTCACTAGCTGTGACGTCAGTATAGGTGTCCCTCCAAACTACACACACACACACACACACACACACACACACACACACACACAGTCTCTGTGGTGGTATTGAGAGGTGAAGTCCTTGGGGACTGGTTAGGTCATGAAGGCCCCTCTTGGGCACGGTTATGCTGAGTGTGAGTTCAACCCTTCCTTCTTCCTACCATGTAATCAAACCTAGACGGTACAATCTAAAAAAACAACAAGCCCTCAGCAGACATAGAGACTCTTGGCACTTTGATCCTGGGGCTTTTCAGTCTCCACTGCTGCAAGACATAAATCTCTGTTGTTTGTACACTCCTTCTCTAGCATTTAGTTAGGATTGCCCAAGGAGAGTGGGACACACAGTACAAAATAAACACTCTACTTGTTAAAAGTACTGGCAGCAAATGGAAAATGGGAGAAGGTGAATTTTCATCATCATCATCATCACCATCATCATCATCATCAACAACAACAACAAACTAATCTTGCCATAAAGAGAGCAATAGGAAAGTGGACCACAGACACACAAGGAAGGGTCACAATAAATAAATAGATAAATAGATAGATGCTGATGTCCATTAGAAATAATGATACTTGTTCAGCCCTAGTTCATTAAAAATGGAGACTAGAAATTATACCAGGATCCTATTTGCATTGTTTAGATAGTGATACTCCAAAGGGTAGATAAGAATGCTCTTTACTTAAAAACAAACTGGTGCACAGATTATTATCTATGTTTATCGTAAGGACAAAGTTATCCACTGATATATGCAGCAACTTGGGAAGAGTGGTCTAAGTCACAAATACACCTAACCCTTTGACTTACCACCTCATTGGTAGGAAGCTGTCCATGTGTATACTTTCATACACTGAGAGTGACATTCTAGACAATACAGTCCTGCCTATAACATAAAAATTCTGCCCAAAAAGTTATTTTATTTTTTTATTTTAAAGGAGACTGTTTAAACATGCTGTACTAAATTCTGCCTAGGAAATACATGAAACTGTGAAAAAAATAAAAACATTATCACAGGACCATGAGGAGAAAGCAGAGTAAAAAGGAGGCAAGAAAAAGTGGACTGGGTTTGGCTGGAGTTTTCCATGGGACAGCTCAATGACAAATCCGAAGACGAGCTTCCTGTGCCAGATGGAAGGAGCTGTGTTCTGTAAACCTGTCCGTCTAGTAGCTTGTACGTGTGTACTCATTCATGGAACTAATCTGAACACAGTCAGACTCTGGCACCCATCTGACTCAGTGGCATAAGGAAGGTCAGAGTGGGGCAGTCTGGTGTCTGGCTGCCAGGGAAGAAGGTTCAGGAGATGAGTAATTGTCATGGGGTCAGGCAGAGGGCGCTGTTTGCTGGGTGTCACATAGACCCTGAGTCGCCCTCTCTGGGCGGACCTCAATGAGAGGTCAAGGTTGGCGGGAGCTGGAATGTTCCAGAAAGAGCACCAGCGGCACCCTGTAGGGGGCAGTGTGGGGAGAGCGACCCCAAACCAGCTGAGTCTCCGACTTCGCCAGTCAGATGCAGGGACCCACGGACACGTTGAGGCACGGGCTGCTGAGGAAGTGAGTGTGGTGGTGGTGGTGGTGATGGTGGGGTGCCGGCAAATTAACCGCTCATTTCCAGGGCCAGCAAGTGGTCCAGAACATCGACTATCTGGGGTAGAAAGTGTGAGAAAGATTCCCCATGGTGTGAGGCCCCACAGAGATAGGGAGGCCAGGGGCAGCGGCGAGGTGGTGGGTGGGGGTGGGGGTGGGATCTGTGCCACGCGGGACCGGGACTTCAGTGGGCAGAGCTAGCCACTTGCTCCTCTCAACAGGACCAGGCATCCTCTGGAGATGGTGATCCTAGTGGCCTTGCTCATAGTTGTGGGCTTACCGTTGGTGCAGACCCAGGATGAAGAGAGTAAGTACTGCATCCCTAAGCCCCTAGAAGATACAAGATTGCGAAGGTTAGGGGCTCCAGAGAGAGAGACTATTGTGGTTGGGTACACTAAAGTCCAGGAATGGGGGTGGGGTGAGGTAGATGTGCTTCTGATTTGGAGTTTTCCCTAAGGGCAAGCATGGATTGTTCATTCTCAGGGGATCCTGGTCTGTCTCTCCCATCAAGCTTCCTTCTTATGAGGAAGTCCTAGAAAACCAAGACTACCCTGACCTTGGAGCTTTATCATGTCCTAGGATGGAGAATTAGTGGGAGAAGGTGCCCCATTGTCTTCCCCCAAACTGGAAGCTGCCCTAATCCTGACCCAGGAGAGATTCTATTGCCCATCTTAGCTGAGACCTGGAAACAAGCAGGGTGGAGAAGGGTGGTTGTGGAGCCCTGAGCTGAAGGTAAAGGGTGGTGTGAGAATGGATGTCCTTTGGCATCTTGGTACTAGAGTGTCTACTTGAGAATTTGGGTTCATGCAGTGTTTCCAGATGTGAAAGTCCAAATGAAACACCCAGTGCAAAGGAGGTCAGGTGGCATGCACAGACTGGGCATGGGGAGAGCGGGGACTCTCTGCACTTGGTTGCCATGTGGAACAGGATGGCAGGTTTGGTACAGCTGGATGAACGATGGTCTCATTTTCTCTTTTTCTTTCTTCTCCAATCCCCCACTCTTGGGCTCGCAGGTATCAACTGTCACGTATGCGAGGCTGAGAGCAGCTTTAATTGCTCAAATTCAGTCAAGTGTCCTTCTGAAAAAAAGTTCTGTTTGTTGGCTGTCACACGTAAGTGTTGGTTCATTCTGGGTTTCCCCCTTGGGTCCTGTGGGCAGAACAACAAATGCTTTCGAGAATAAGAGCTGTCAATCAAAGGTGACCTTTAAAAAACAGCGGAACAGAAAACACTGGAGATGAAGAACTCTGAGAAGCAAGTGCAGGCCTCAGCACTGGGTAGCATGAGCCAGGCAGGGGTGTAATAGCAGCAGTTGGTCAAATGCATTAAAAATGCCAGGAGAGTAGTGTAGTTTTTATCTTTATCTATTTTTATTTGAGAAAAAAAATTAAGCTCTAATGATGTCAAATGTCTTACTGAGAATAGGGTCCAGGTAGGTTTTATGAAGGACTTAATAAAGACAAGAGTTACAGTGTAATGGATATTCTCGAAGAAGAGGCTATTGCTTTAATGGTTGCAGACTGACTTAGCCCTTCAGGATTCACTACTGACATAGTGGATACAAGAGTTTCTGAAAGTGGATCCAGGGAACCCATAACATTCTATCTACAAGGGTGTTGTCAGCACCTGTGCCTTCGAATTCAGCTCCTCAGCAGCACACTCACACGCAGCCCCCGTCTCTCTGTGTTCCGGGAAGTTTGTAGGATGGTAATGCCGTAGACAGGGGAGGGGGGAACTATCTTGTGCAATGCAAGGTGAGATTCAAAGACTAGCCTCCTACCTGCATCTAAGCCAGGATGGCCAGAAGTCCTCACTGTATGCATCTGTCTGTTACTGTCACTTGAGCCAGCTCTGTGTTTAAGAAGATCAAGGATCCAGTGTTTGTGAATAGAGCTCCAAATCCTTATAGCATGTGGAAGGCTACACAGTCCATCCTGAGGCAGCTAGGTCCGGCTCTCTGACTGATGCTCTCATTTGACAAAGCCCCCAATGGGTACAGTTCATCCAGAGAGGCTTTGATATTGGGGCTTTGAACTCATAGTATCTTTCTCTTTCTTTCCCATTAGGACTATTTGAACGTTTCTTCTATGTGTCAAAACAGTGCACCCGAACATGTCCAGTCTCCCCGCTTCTGTTCCCCCAAAATAGTCCTCAACCATCTGAGCCTAAGGAGTTTCTATTAGAAAAACCCACTCCCTTCTTATATTTTAGGTGCTGTAAATGGGACTTATGTAATGATAAGGGGCCACCCTCTATTCAGTTGTTCAAGGAACAGCCTGGAAAAGCCAGTGAGAGAAGACATAGATACACTGAGCTGTTACTGCCTAGCTTCATGGTCCTTACTGCTAATAGCCTCTCAGCCCTCAGCCTGCTGTAAGCCACAGAAGGACCTGGAACATGCCTAGTGGGGCATGAATTCTCTGTACCCTGCTGGACCTGTCTAATTAAATTCGTTTTTCCTTTGCTACCTATTGGTTTGACTTCTGCTGTCTCTGGATGGGCAGGTAGGATGCGAAACTCCATAGCTGTCAGCACCAGCAACTTCTCAGCTTCCATATGAACCACTCTCAGGTCTTGCCACAGTTTTGCTGGCCAGTGTCCCTGGAATTAAGCTTAGGCTCTCCCCTTTCTGTTCCACTGCCTCTGAGTTAATGGGGAAGGAAAGCTCACATCTCATCCCCGAACACAATGTGCAGAGAGACCCAGGATCAAAAGGAAGGATGAAGTAGTTGGAGGTAAATGTTCTGAAGGGAGAACAGGCGTGTTCTCTAGCCCACTTTCTGACTCATGAGCAAACAAACATCTCTACGTTTCCATCCATAAATTTCTTTTTTTTTTTTTCCATCATGAACTTGGACCAGATAGACATAGCAGGTATATGCCCTCCACATTCCCAATGAGCTGCAGCCCTCCATAGGAGCTAACCTCTACCAAACAAGGATTTCTGCCATGGATTTTGCCTAGTGTCAGGGCAGGATGTACCTATACACTCTATCTCCTCTCTTGTCTTAGGTAAATGGGTAGAGAGGCTTGGAGAAACTTCTAGAAAATATGCACTGTTCCCGAGGCATCTCTGTCATAGGGGTCAAGGTCTATTTAGGGGATGGGGATCAGGAAGAAGCCTTGAGGGATGAACAATATCTTCAGGACTGGAATGGACCTCTCTAATATCATCAGTCTATCACAGGCTATGAGTTTACACCCTGACCCTGACCTGACCAATAACAACAGCCAGACCTTCCCATAAAAGTTGAGTGACTCAAAGAAATGGGGAGTGGGGGGAGGCAGGGAGGCAGCAGGGGTTGGTGAACACATCAGAGAATGAATACAGTGTCCTGGGAAGGTTTTTTGTTTATTTGGTTGGATTTTTGTCTTGGAAGAGGAACCTCAATTGAGAAAATGCCTCCATCAGATTGGCTAACATATCCTCACTCATAAGGATGAAGAGGTAGAAGGAAATGAAGGTACGTTGTCTGCAAGTGTTAGATACTCTTTCTAGAAGGCTCTCAGCAGAAGGAAGGAGGTGCAGAGGTTGGTGCTTAGGGAAGTCAGGGGCTACAATGGGTGTGATCTTATGTGAGAGCTCGTTATGAGCAGGGGCCTACATGGTAGACACAGCCCCACTAGTCTAAGGGCAGGCAGTTACATAAACAGGGTGGAATGGGAACAAGCCAGATACCACACGAAGGCCAGGAAATTCTTCCATCAACCTGGCAGAACAATAGGAGGGCACAGAAGTTCCCCCTCATGTGTGCCCCCAACCCTTGTGTGTGTGAGAGCGAGTGTGATGTTCAGTAAATGACATTGTTAAATACACGACAGGGAAGGAGAAAGAATCTCCCTTCTCCTCACCAAGGTCTCATTCAGGTTGCCTTTGAATTTGTTATGTAGCTCGAGGTAGCCTCGAACTTGTGACTTTCTTTCCTCAGCTGTCCCCTCCCGCCCTCCCCCCCCCAAAAAAGCCAGAATTACAATTGTGAGTTGCTATACTTGGAAAACACATTTGTTTTCTGTCTGTCATATCCCTCTGGCTGTCTCAGAACAAGATCCAAATGAGGCTGGTCTTTGAGTAGTATGAGAGCAAAGTGAGTAGCAAACACCCCTAAGGGCAAGAGAGAGACGAGAACTGGGTGAGAGGCAGGGAACAGCCATAGGGAAGCCCAGCTGTGGATGCCAGTGAATGTAGACTTTCCCTGATAGCAAGTCCATGTACACTAGTTGCGAAAGCAGGTGACTTATGTGTCTCTAACTGTGAGCCACTCCAAACGGCCACAGAGTAACTGTGTTTTCTGCCTTGATTTCAAAAGAAGTCACATGGACTGAGTGCGTGGCTGTGACAGGTAATCCTGTCACTTGACAGGATCTAGAGTCATCTAGAAGACAAATTTCTGTAAGAGGTTTTCTCAGTTAGGTTAATTGAGATGAGAAGAACTTGCTTAAATGTAGGCAGCACCATACCGTAGGCTGGGTCTAGGACTACATAAAAAGGAGAAATGAGCTGAGCACCAGAATTCATCTCTCTTCCCTTCTTGACTGCAGATACGGTACAACAGCTGCCTCAGACTACAGCACACCTTTCCCACCGTGGCAGACGGTACACAGCAGCTGCTTGTTTGCCCACCAGAGTACAAGCACTTGCTACCAGGGATAGTCTGTCTTCAGGGGTATCCATTGTGAGTCAAGAGAAGCCCTTGCTTCCTCAAACTGGTGGTTGTTTGGGTTTGTTGGTTGGTTTGAGGTGTGTGTGTGTGTGTGTGTGTGTGTGTGTGTGATTTGTCAAAGTAGTAAGAAAAGAAACTAATCCAAGCCCAGTAGAGTGCTTGTCTAGTACATGCAAGGCCCTGAGTTCAGTGGCCAGCACCAGAAAAAATAAGTAGAGAGCAGTTAAGTGCAATACTGTGGAAATGTGTCTCAGCAGGCAGAGAAGGAAGTCAAAGCAAGGAGGTAGCTGACATAACAAAAGAGTGGTACCAGGAGCTGGAGGCCGAAGGACAGGGATGGCAGACCCTGGAAACCTTGAGAACTTAGTGTGAATAAACCAAGGGACAGACTGTCCTAAATGATGTTGCTAAGCCCAGTGACTGTCCCACTGCTAGAATGCCTGTGCTGTGACAGAAAACTCCAAGCCATAGTGACTCCAGCAGAGTTAAAAAGGTGTCTTTGCTAGGAAATGTGAACCAAGGAGGTGAGCAGCTGAGGGTGGAGTGTCCCTGTTTGAAGGACCTCTCTCTGGACACTGCTGTGGCCTTAAACACACACCGAGGGTAGGGGGGTTCAGGTTCCATCAAACACCGTTATTCTCAGTGTTATAAACTCCCCAAGTAGAAAACGCCCTACCAATGTGCAGGCTTTAAAACAAAAGCAAGGACACACAGTGTACCTCTGTACACTGGGTACACTGGGTACAGAGGTATCTCCTAAGGAGAGCCAAGTGTCAGGAGACCCACAGGCCTCTGGCTGCTCTACTGGTAGACTCAGAACAACATAACAGCGCAAGGGAGGGATCCAGAGTCCTTAAGTGTGAGCAGGTCACGAGCAGGTCAAATGAACCAACCCAGGTACTGATTCATAAATTTTGACCTCACAGGCTCTTGGAGCTTCTACATCTCTGAACAGACATGCTTATCACCCTCAAATGCTATTTCCAGTCAGAAGCATTAAGAAAACTCAAGATGGAGAGATGGCTCAATGGTTAAGCTACCAGGCGCCTCTCGTGCAGATGTGCCAGATTTAACTCTCGCACCTATATAGAGGCTCGCAGCAGTCTTAAATGTTTGTATTGCATACATACATGCAAGCAAAACACTCTTTCATATAAAATAAAAATGCATGAATCTTTTATAAAAAGAAAACAAGAAAGAACTCTATTGCTAAGCTGTCTGTGGTGGTGCATGCCTTCAATCTCAGCTTTCAAAAGGAAAAGAGTGTGGTGATTTGAATGAACATGGTCCTCATAGACTCATATATTTGAATGCTTGGTCCCTATTTGGCAGAACTGTTTTGGGAGGATTATGTGGTGTGGTCTTGTTAGAGGTGTGCTGTTAGAGGTAGACTTCAAAGGTTCCCACACACCATGCCATCTCATGTTCTGCCTCCTGACTGTGGATCAGATGTAAGCACTCAGCTACTGCTCCAGTGCCTGCCTGTCTGCTGCTGTCACATTTCCCACCAGGTCATGAACTTACCCTCTGAAACTGTAAGCAAGCCCCCAAGTCAATGCTTTACTTTATATGTTGCCTTCATCATAGTGTCTCTTCACAGCAATATAAATAAGACACAGAAGAAGGCAGAGCTCTGAGAGTTTGAGGCCAGTCTGGTCTACATAAAGAGTTCTAGGCCAGTCAAGCTACATCATAAGATCTTGTCTCAGTAAAACAAACAAACAAAAAACAAGGAACAACCAAAAAACAAGGAGTAGGTGTCATGAGCCCTTGCATGTGACTTTAACATAGAACTAAGAATTGAGGGAAATGTCAATCACATGATAAAAGTTACCTATATGAAGCCTAGATCAAATGCCAGAACTGATCCTGTAGGATTAAAAACAATCTACTGAAACCAGAAACCACAATAAACACATGAGTTATCACCACTACTGCAAAGCATCAAGGTGAAGCCAATAAGAAAAATAGAGTAAGAAGCACAGATATGGTGGGGCTTTGTTGTTGATATTTATGTTTGCTGCAAGATGTCTCACTAGATTGCTCTTGAATCAGTTTGTGTTACTATAGTGAAATACCTTGGGATGTATAATTTGTTTGTTTTTGTTTGTTTTGTTGTTGTTTTGAGACAAGGTTTCTCTGTTCATTTATGGCTGTCATGGAACTTACTCCGTAGGCAAGGCAGGTTTTGAAATTACAGAACAGAGAAGCTCCCTGCCTCTGCTTCCCCAGTGCTGGGATTAAAGGCACATACCCCCTCCATCCAGCTGGGATGTATAATTTATAAATAATAGAAATGTATTACTCTCAGATCTAGGTCTGAGAAGTTTAAGATGGGGCAACAGATGAGATGCCTTGTTGAAAAGCCTTCTTCATGGATGTCACCTTCTATGTGTCTACACATAGTAGAGGGATCAAAGGGCCCAGGCTATTCCCTTCATGTCTTTTATATTAGTATCTAATTCATAAGAGATGGGTCCTCATGGCCTACCTACATGCCACTGATTTCTTCTGTTTAGCCCCATGACCATGGTGTTAGGCTTCTGCATGAATTCTTTGGAAATATAGACATGCAGACTATAGCAAAAGCTGAGAAACCATCTGTTGGTATCTGTTAAAGATGTCCAATGAAAAACATGTAAAATTCTTTTCAACTACATGTCAATCTATTCTGTGCATATCAGAAGCATAAAGCAAAAATAAAGTTTAAAAATGATGAAACATGAATTATGGTGTCTGGTCTCGGTCACCTATCTCCTGAGGCTAGCAGCTGCCTCCTGAGTGTCTGCTTTCTCTGGCTCTGTAGTGTCATACGGAGGACTACATTACAGTAGCTCTGTGTTGCAGGATATCTGCTCACACTATGAGTCCTAAGAGTGTGTTATTTACTAAAATAAAAAAAAAAAACCAACCTGTTTCTAGTTGTGGTGTGGCTCAGCCTTTAGGATACACCTTTAATCCCAAACAACGAAAGTAAAGTTAGTTTACAGAAGCTGCATTTGAAAGTTGTGTCTAATAGAGTGGCAGACAAAGTGACGAATCAGAGAAAGATTTGACAGAATAGGATCTGCCCAACTCTCATGAAAAGAGAGAGGAAAGGGAAGCTACTTAAGAGAGCCGTGCAGAGAGAGGTGGAAGGGGGAGGGGGAGAGGGCGAGGGAGAGAAAAAGAAGCTGTTTTACCAGGAGAGTTTTTATAGAGACAGGTTGCAGAGAGAATAAACTAGACACCGGTGAAGATAGAACAAGCCAGAGAAGGAGAAGGAGCCAGAAGATTAGAACAGATTCCTAGAGTTAGTTTGATGCCAAGCAGAGCAATCCAGGAGAGGTCAGGATGAACACAGCTGGGAGGGGAGTTTGAGGTAGAAGAGCTGAGTTGAACCAGCCAGCCAGAGATCAGAAAGAACTAGGAAGGGAGGAGCTTATTCAGCAGTAAGTCTCAGAGGCTGAAAACATTCTAGGCCTGGATTAGACTGTACAGAGTCTAGAAGCTTCGAGGACTAAGCCTAGGTCAACAAACAGAGGCAATAAGCCTCTGAGATGACAATTAATTCAGGAAAATAAACGTTACTTTTATAGTGCTAGATCTCTAAAAGACAAAATTAAAATGAAAGCATAGACCAAAAGTTGAGGAGGAAACATCCCAAATTAAGCAGTAAAGTTAGGGGATGCACAGCACACAGAGAGAGACCCAGTGTAGGCTCTCCATGAGAAAACAATTCAAAGAGGTTTATACTGCGAATCTAGGATAATGTGGGACTGTGAGGTTATATTTTGTGTATTGGTTCAGTATGGTCAAACCTAGGTATGGAGATAAATATAGAGACAGGAGACATCTCAGTGGGGATCTCCATCCTCTTCCTATGGCAAAACTGACCAAAATCAACCTGAAGAAGAAGGGATTTCTTTCACCTTACAGCTTACAGTCAATTACAAAGGGATGAAAGGACATCAGAGCAGGAAGTCAAGGCAGGAACTAGAAGCAAGAACTGAAGCAGAGATGGTGGAGGAATTCTGCTTATTGCCTTGCTCCCAGGGCTTTGCTCAGTCTGCTTTCTTATACAACCTAGAACCCCCTGCCCAGAGGTAGCACTGCCCAAAGGAGTACCTCTGTATTAACCCCCCATATTAATCATCAATCAAGAAAATACCCTATGGACTTGCCTATAGGCCAATCTGATGGAGGCATTTTGTTAATTGAGGTTCCTTTTCCCAGATGACTTTAGCTTGGGTTTTAAGACAGACAAACAAACAAACAAACAGACAAACAAACCATGAGAGTACTTGCTAGGCAAACAGGAAGACTTTAGTTCAAATTCCCAGCACCTAATTTAAAAAACAAACTCCAGATGTGCTGTGGGCACCTGTATGTCCAGTCTGTGTTGGGTGGAGGATCCCTAGGGCTTGTTAGCCACCTGCCTAGCTCCAGCCTCAGGGAAGGACCCTGTCCTGAAGGAAGGAGGCAAGTGGAAAGTAAGTGATATGTCAGGACACCTGACACCCTCCTTTGGTCTCTGCATACCCATATACATAAGAGGACACACACACCACCACCACCACCACCACCACCACCATCATCACCACCACCACCACCACCATCACCACCACCACCATCACCACCA
>JADRCH010000060.1:12432090-12445901 GCA_019843965.1 Rhynchomys soricoides | reverse complement strand
CACCACCATCACCACCACCACCATCACCACCATCACCACCACCACCACCATCACCACCATCACCACCACCACCACCATCACCACCATCACCACCACCACCACCATTACCACCACCACCACATACATCAATTGAAATAAATAAACATAAAGAGGTGACAAGCTGTTCTCAGTCTTTAGACTTGAGAAGATAGAGGATGTCCTCTGGAGTTCTCTAGATGCTCTTGCCTAGAAATGACAGAATCCACAGCACAGCTTCTGTCTAGATGTGTCCCCAAATTGCAGATGTTGGAAATTCCCTCCCCAGCATATTAGTGCTGTGTGTTGGGGTGGGGGTTGCAGAAAGATCGGTTAGGTCTGGAGCTCTCCTTCGGGAATGGACTAATGCTGTTATCAATGGGATGGGCTGGTTTTAAGAACACTTTTAGAGACTGTAGACATGGCTCAGTGCTTACGAGTACTTATTGTTCTTCTAAACCCTAAGCATCTATGTCTGTCAGTATTTCTAGCTTCAAGGGATCCAAGGCCTCAGGCACTGGCACTTATATAATTAAACATAAAATAAATACTTAAAAAACACTTTGACCCTCTCTGCATTCCTCTCCTCCTCTTCCCTTCTCACCCTCTCACCTTTTGACTGTGGCAGGAAAATGAGAAGCAATGAAAGACCATGACTAATCATATATCTCATATATTATATAATATATAATATATAATATATATTATTTTATATTATATATTATATTGTATATATATTATATAAATTATTTATACCAACTGTATAAGGAGTAAAAAGGTCTTCGGGACATAACCTGGTGTATAGAATTAAGGAATTGTGCAGCATATTTAATATAGTGAAGAACTACATGGGCCTTGGTAGCAGATGAAAGGCTTGGTGTATGCTCATGGGTAATCATTGTTCCAAGGGGCCATAATAATGAAAGGCAATAGACACAATTTGTCCCAAGAAAGCTTATTTATGGACATAAAACTTGGATTTCACACATTTTAAGGAAGATTTATACTCTATTCCGATACAACTAAGTATGTAAAATGCCCTTGAGGAAACAACATCTGTAATCAGTCTGCAAGCTACAGTTTCCCTATTTATGTCCATCCAGGGAAGTAGCGAACGTGTGTATACCTGACCTACACTCCCTTTGGAGTTACAAAGTTGAGACAAATTCACCAAACTTGTTTTGCCAGTAGCTGGCTTTCTGTGAAGAAATGCTGGCTGCAGCTGGGCTCAGGTGACCTGAGTCACAGGAATGGAGTCTAAGCTTCAGGAACCCAGGGTGGATGGAGTCTGTGCTGGAAGGGGTTGGGGTAGAGAATGACAAAGAGGGGGTCCAGCTTCTAAGCTGTAAAATAAGAGGGTAGATCCAGACTCTGACAAGGGACACAGGCTGGAGGGGCCCATGGTAGATCTGGATTCTAAGGAGGTAGGTTTAGGATCTCAGGGAGACTGTGTGGCCAAGTCTGGGTGCTCACAACCCAGCATCAGTGAGCGAGAGCAGCTGGGGGATAAAAGACTAGGGGTGTTCTCCCAGGCCTTGCCCATCTCTGCTTGCATCTAGGGCCTCGTAGACATGCTGTTTGTTTAGCCTGGGCCCATTGTGTGGGTATTTGAAGGTGGGATGAGGAGGTAGAGGTGAGTCAGCCTCTATGCACTCTGTGCAGACATTAAACAAAAGAAGTGAGGTAGAGTTTCTGCCACCAGTCATGTGACTGCAACAGAAAGCTTTGCACAGTTGCCAAAGAGTCAATCCAACAGGGAGATAGACTTCTACATGTGCCTGCATCAGTTAACATCACCTCAAAATGTATAAGGCAAACATAAGCAGAGATGGTAGACTTCAATATACAGTCCTATGATGGAATGAAACAAAATTAACAAAGATGATATGAGGCATTTGATCATCAAATGAATAAATGGATTAACCACCAAAAGAACTGTCACAAAACAAAAATAAGTACAGAACTTTTACCATATGAACAGCAATAATTGACTCTTGAGTGTTTATCTTGGAGAGAGAAAGGTTCAGTCATTCATATAAAACCTGCACATGGATGCTCACAGTAGAAGCATCAGTAATTGCCCCAAACTAGAAATGAGCCAGGTATCCTTTTGATGGATGAATGAGTGGCCAAACCAACCATAGCCCTGTTATGCCATGGATAATTAGACAGCAGGCTGCAGATGATCCTTGGATGCCAGGTATGGCTGTGATCATGATGGCCCTGCTAGCAGGACAGAGGGACTACTCTCAGAGGTGTAGGGCCTCCCTGTCTCAAACCTTTGCAACCGTACTAGTTCTGAAAACTGTTAGAAAAGCTTAGTAGTTAAGGTTTAAAGTGCAAATGACAGTTAAAGTCCCATGCATAGCACTGCAGGGCTTGGCTTCCTGGGCTCTCTGCTCTTTCCTCTACTTCTTCCCCTTTGCTCCCTCCCCTCCGTTCCCCTCATGGCTTTCCTTGCTTCTGTCCACTCTATTTGCTTTTCTAAGCTAGAGCCCTGACAGTAGGTCTTGACTCTGCAGAGTTGGGGCCAGAGTCTCAAGAGTACCATGAGCTGAGTCTAGAAACCCAAAGTGACCTGGCTCTAGATCATAAGAGCGTGTTGTAAAACTTTTGAGGACTTTTTATGAGCTTTGGTTAAAGAACTCACTACTGAAAGTAAAATACCAGGTTGACTATATACACACAAAAGCAGCACTAAGACCTTAGCATTTCTGATTCCTTGTCTCCCTCTCACTGTTAACTGTGCACTTGATGCTGTTTGTGTCTAAACTGGTAAGCTGTGAGGCCTCTTCAACCCTATGTTCCGACACTGGGCATGGTGGAAATATTTATACTATGTGTGCTTATTAGATTTTTGTCAGCCTGACACAGCTAGGGTCATCTGGGAAAAGGGAATGTTAATTGAGAAAATGCCTCCATCAGACATGTCTAGGGTTGTTTGTTTGTTTGTTTGTTTTTAATGATTCATGTGGAAGGACCGAGTCCACTGTGAGCAGTGCCACCCCTGGGGAAGTGGTCCTGGGGTATAAGCATACGAAAGCATGCTGAGCCAGGCAGTGGTGGCACACGCCTTTAATCCCAGCACTTGGGAGGCAGAGGCAGGCAGATATCTGAGTTCAAGGCCAGCCTGGTCTACAGAGTGAGTTCCAGGACAGCCAGAGCTATAGAGAGAAACTCTGTCTTGAAAAAACAAAAACAAAACAAAACAAAAACAAAAACAAAAACAAAAAAAGAAGAAAGCATGCTGAGCAAACCATGAAGAACAAACCAGTAAGTAGCATTCTTCATGGTCTCTGCTTCAATTCCTGCCCCTAGGTCCCTTGCCTTGACTTCTTATCCAGATTTTCTTTCATGAAGAGCCACAAGCCTTAGAAAGAAATCAACCCTTTCCCACACAAATTGCTTTTGGTCGTCGTCATTATCAGAGCAAAAGAAACAAAGAGATCATGGAAATGGGCAGATGCTGAAATCGGGTCTTCACTGGTTTTGCTTGTTTGTTTTGTTGTTGTTGTTGTTTTATTGTCTTGAAATAAGAAGGAGACAAGGAGCTGGGGAGATGTCTCAGTCTGTAAAGTGCCAGGAACACAGGCCTGAGGACCTAAGTTTAGATGTCCAGCACACTTGTATAAGCTGTGTTGGGTACATACCTGTAACTCCTACATCTGTGGAATGGAGATCTGGAAGTCCCTACAGCTCATTGGCTAGCCAGCATAGCTAACTCAGGGAGCTCTGGGTTTGTTAGAGACTCTGTTTTTAAAAGTAAGATAGATGACTGGAGAGATTAGCTCAGTGGTTAAGAGCACTTACTGCTCTTGAGGAGACCTGGTGACTAGCATTGGGCTTCCAGCACCCACGTGACATGACTGCTCACAGTTGTCTCTAACTTCACTTCCAAGACCATCTTTTGACCTGTGACGGTATCAGGCATGCACATCTATACATTTAGGCAAAACCCATATACATAAAATAAAAGTAAATTAATCTTAAAATACAAACGTATAGGAGAAAATGCAGGCATGACCTGGAGGCTGGCTTGTCCAGGGGAATTAAGCTTCCAAATAAGAAGGATGGCACAGCACGCTCATGAAGTCAGAGCACGGAATTCTGAAGTAGCGTGAGTAGCTGAGAGCTGGCCAGTAGCGGACAGATCTTCACTCTCCACATCCCTGCAGAAGGACATGGAATGTCCTTTCTGTTAGCTCACACCAAGTGCCAGGATTCAGCTGCCATTTTGGGAAAATTCTTGTGAAAGACGAGAGGATGTGAGGAGGTTGGTAGAGCCACGATGCAGGCTGATGGGCGCAAGAGAGAGGTCCCTGGAGTGGATCTGAGATGTTGACTCCTGAGGCTCTGGCCAGTTGTCCATGGATAGTGGCATGGAGGTCATCTGCTAAAAGTTGGGGGGTGCTGTTGTTTGGAAACGGGTACTTCCCACAAAGGCTCGTGTGTTAAAGGCTTGGTCTCCAGCTAGTGGTAGGTGAATTAGATCATGAGGGGGCTAGCTTCACCAGTGCTTAATCTGCCGGTATGTTCACAGTTGAATGAGCTTCTAGGAGGTCGTAGAAGGAGCAGGTCACTGAAGGTATGACTTGGAGGTATCCCCAGACCTTCTTTGTATATATCCCCTACTTTGCTTGTTCCCATGAGATGACTGGTCTTCATCCACCATGCCTTTCCACCATGATCTTATCTTGCCACAGAGCTAACACCCGTGCAACTATCTGAACAGTGACCAAAAACTCTGAAATTTTGAGCCAAAATAAATCTTCGCTCTCCTGAGTAACCGGTTTGTTTTGGTTATTTTGTCACAGCCGTAGAAAATCAATTAACACATCACTTGGTGACTAATGGGCTGAGTCCAAAGGAGCAGTGGCTGGGACATCTGTCAACTTCATTCTTGAAGGTGCCATGGTTGCCCAGGCAGACTGCTGGTAGCCAAGCTTTGTACACAGCCTCGGCTCAGGAAGCGTCTCTACAAGCCATACTTTGCTTGGCCAGCAGGGGGTGCTAGAGGGAGAGTCTGGAGTTTGGCGGTTCCACCTGTCCCTCAGCCCTGCATAAGCAGCATATATCCAATGCCCTGACCAGGACTGGCAACAGGTAAAGAAACCCGATGGGTACCATAACTTGAAAAGGGAACCCAGGCAAATGTCCTTTAAGTAGTCACAGTTTCATTTACCAAGTGCTCTGCCCTGGCTGTTTACCTTTCCTGGCCTACCTTCATGGTCCCTGTGTAAAGACTCTTACAGGCACAACCTGTGTATCAGTCTGTCAGGTCACTCCAAAGAGTGCTGGGAACTTGGAGGGCAGGCAGAATGCCCTTGTTTACGTAGCTGTCTCCTGCAAAATAATATCAGCTACCTCCCAGTCAAAAACATAGGCATCCCTGTAACCCAGCTCTGGCTGGTCAGACTGGCCAGAACTGGTGCAGCCAGCCACCCCAGGCACCAAGAACAAATTATCTATGTCTTTGCCTCCTGCTCCTGTCTCCCCACCAGAAGCCAAAAATGTTTCAGGAGTGAGCAGCTAGGACATGCCTGGGCAGGCAACAGCCAGTGTAGCAATGATGGCATTGAGTGAACTTGGAACTAAGGCAGGATCCCTTAGGATAGGCAGGGGAAAGGTTGTGCCCACCCGTAAAGGAAGACAGAAGGCAGCCAAGATGTTATGCAAGGTAAGGAAAAGAGGGGGTAAAAAAACAAGGTTGGCCAGGAGTAAGCACCCAGATGCCCTGGACTATCTTACTTTCCGCCAGTCATTGCACTTGTTCAGAACCTCATAATCTAAGTCTCAGCTACCCTTTAGCCCTTTGTGGGGTACTCTGCATGCTTTTCCAAGCTCTGTTCTGAGATCTAAGACAATACCTCTCAATCTCCATGACCTAGACCAGGACTCTGTGTGACAAGGATCAGGGCCAGTATGTGACCAGGATAAGAACTCAGAGTCAGACCAAGATCTGAGCTCAGTGTGTGTAAACAGAATCAGCACTCAGGAAATAATGAGGCCCAGTGCTAGGCTATGACCTGGATCCAGGCTCAGAGTGTGACAACAGCTCTGATCAAGATCAGAGCTCAGCTGTGACCAGGATAGAGGCTTAGGGTGTGGCCAAGGTCAGGGCCAGTGAGACCAGGCCTTAGGTTCAAGCATACCTGGAAGTCATGATACTCATTATGGATTAATGAGTGATGGCCTGAATTGCGGCCTTCGCTTCACTATCTCAGCGTCTTATTGGGTAAAACAAACAATTTCTGTGCCTTCTTCAGGCTTCTGGAGAGATCCTGTCGCTACCTGCAGAACAAAACCACTCCCGAGGGAGCTTCTGGCTGCCAGGGCGGCGGCTGCGCCCATTGGAGCCTGTTTTGGATATGAGAAGGGTGGCGCTTGCCCCATAGCTCCTCTAGAATACACCTTGAGTCCCTGGCCTTCCAGAGGCACGACCACAGTTTCATATCATCTTTCCCTTTTGTAATATTTGTAGATTCACAAAGAATTTGAAAAGATGGTATAGCTCTCTGGTCCCCACATTCCTTAGTCCCAGATTTCTCTACCCCTTTCCCTTAGATTCCTGTGGTCTGTTCATTATGGTTAATGACTCAGTGCTGGCCCGTGTTTTGATGCAGTTTTGTTTTCCTCAATATACCTTTTCTGCTCCAGAATTCTACTGAGGGTCCCCCCTAACACAGCCATCATGACTCCTTAGCCTCCTCCAGAAAGAAGTGACTGGAGACTTTGCTTGGTTTTCTAGGATCTTGTCAGCTGCCAGTACTGGCTAATATTGGAATGTCCCTCGGTGTGGTAATGTGGTTGGTCCATGTGGAGGTTCTGAGTTCATAGCAGGAGACAGAAGGAACATGCCTTTTCCAGTGGCTCCTTACTTGCAAGGCTTGTTGCTGTGGATTTGACTTAGGGCCCCAGAATACCAGCTGCCTCTTAGCTGTCTTCCTTCTGTGTCCCCATGGCATGCTCTTTGGAGCATAGTCACTGAATGGAGCCATAGCTGAGATACTACCTGGGCTCTGCTCTTTCCGGGGCAGGATGCCACATAACTAAGAAACTCGTGGAATTCTCTTATATAGCTGAATCTCCTTCTGTTTTTGTTTGTTTGTTTGTTTGTTATCGTTTTGTGCAATACTGGGAATTGTCTCTTGGGCCTACATGCTAGACTCTACCAATAGGCTAAATACCCTTGGTTTAGAAACAAAGTCTCATGATGGATCCCAGAGCTCTCTCAAGTGCTGAGATTGTGGTAACAGGCCACCATATCCAGCTTTTTACCATTTTCATAACTGCTGGGCCCTCATGGTGCTGCATAACTTCCTGTTTACCAGCTGGCTCATGGTGTGCACAGTGTGGCCCAATCCACTGAAGGAAGACTATTCTGCCATAAAAAGGACTGGTGTGTTGACACGTGCTGCAAAATGGGGGAACCAAGGGTCCATGTGTTGTATGATTCCAATATATAACACCCAGGAGAGGGAAATCCTTAGGGATGCAACATAGGCCATGGGCTTTCCAGGGGCTTGGGTCAGGACTGTCGCTGGGGCAGGATTGGTTTCTGGGACAGACACAGATGTTGGTGAAAGCTGTGGATACTGAAGACATAAATTGTAAGCATGTGAATTACATCTGAAAACGGATGTCTAAGTAGTGCCTTGGCTTTGGGTTCATCAGTCCACTCTGTCTCACTTCTAGGTCAGCCATTTCTCCCACCACAGAGCAGTTTCAGGGGTCAAGAGCACTGGGAAGTTGTGCTGCATGTTTGACCAGATATCAGTCTCTCTGTCTAGTCTGAAACTGGTGGGACCCTCTATTTGCCATCAAGATTATTATTGATCTTGATCTTTCAGATGACAAAGAAGGGTTGGGCAGACCTAGTACCCACAGCAGGGTGGGTGCATCTTAGTCCAGATCTCCGATTGTAAGTACATCTCAATATCCTATCTCTCCCCTGAGAAAGAACCTAAGTCTCCTGTCCGTCTGCTGACTGATTCCAGCATAGGCCTTGTGTTCCCAAGCTATCCTGCTTTCCCCAAAAAGAGGGGTCCCCTGTGGGCTACCTGATACAGGAGTCCTTACATCCACCTTCTTAAGTCCCCAGTCCCAGCACCTGCTTGCTAGCTGAGGGGCCTGACTTCAAGTTCTGATTTCCTGCTCACTCAGACTCAGTTTATCCCTTGTGAAGGGAGAGGAATTTAGGGCTGACTGAGCTCCAGACCCTTCACTAAGTAGACAAAGTCATTCTTCCCAGGTGCCCACTTTCTCCTTACTGGCTTGCCAGCTATGCCTGAGAGGGACTCTGGCAGCTCCAGGGGGTGCAGAGAGGTCTGGGAATGTGTTTGGGGCTCATCAGCAAGCGGCAGGCAGAAGACCTCTGGGCACACAAGAGCCTGAGCTGTGGTTTATAAGGTGCGGCTGGCCCTCAGTATCTGTCCCCACAGGCTTTGTCTCCATGCAGCCAATTCACCTGGACCAAAACTCTTGAGTGTGTGTGACATCCAGACCTTCTTCTCTGTCGCTGTCCCCTTAACAAGGAATATAGCAGCTTTTACAGCGTCTACCCTGGATGGGCCATTCTAAGCAAGCAAGAATTGGTTTATTGTGAATCACAGAGCAGGCACAGGTCATACACAAACCTGTGTTATCTTACATAAGGGGTTTACGAAGATAGGATGTGCAGTGAACCTCTGGTTGGATGGTTATGCTGCTTCCCATAGAGTGAGTTCAGACACTATGAAGTGGCTGTTCTGTGAAGTTCCCAGCATAGGTAGGAAAAGGCAGGGTGGAAGGAAGCCAAGGTCTCCAGACAAAATATATGCAGGCAGACTTAGGCCCTTGGTTTACAAGACAGTCCTGGGTTCTTGATAGGGATCCAGAATTCTTCTGAGTGGGCTTGAGCTCCTTGGATCTGGCACAGATGGTTGGTCCATGTCGGGTTCCCCATGTACCCTCCACTTCCCAGGAGTGGGAGCCTTGTCCCCTGTTGGCATCTGGGAGTAGAGGCTAATGCCAGACTAGAAAGATATATGTTAATTATGGGCCAGCGAGGAGAGTCTAGGCTATAACTAAGTGTCCATCCAACTGCATGAGAGTGGGACTCAGGTAGCTCATTAGCTTAACAAGAGGCTATCATAGACAGTTCCAGCCTCGGCATACTCCAGCTCCACCCTAGAAGGTCCTATGGCTCTCTGCTTCCCACTGATGAACAGTGTAGCATTTCACCCCACAGAGGCCACAGAACCTTGGCTCCTTAAAAGCCCCCCGAGATTGGTTAGGGTCAGCATTTATCAGTTCCCTCTTAAAGGACACACCATCCTTGAAGATCTCTAAATTAGTGAACTTGACTTAAGACGCATCCTGTGTGATCCAGACTACATTGCCAGCACAGAGTCCTCAGAAGCTGTCAGGTCCTGGCCTATTTTCTGTGTCATATTGGCTAATTTTCTACTTTCAAGATTTCACTCATACTTAGAAATGCCTTGAAGCTTCTCCAGGAAGTGCCACTGGCCCCTGGCCCAGCTGCCATCTGACCATGATCACTTTCGTTAATGTGGATCCCACCACACATGTGCACATAGGCACTGTCCCAAGCCCTTGTGCCTGCATTCTGCATCAGTGGTTCCCAATCTGATACTGAGAAGCTGGCTCACTACTTGGGACAGGGGTGTTGCCAGTTTTGCACACTCCTGATGCCTCTGCCTCTCAAACCCCCCCTTTTTCTTCTCTCACAGAGCCCTGTGGCTGTGTGCGTGCAGGGATGGAGACACATTCCAGGAGGTGATATGCCTCCTGCTCTGAGGTCCACCCATGGGAAATAGTAAGCCTGTGGTCACAGCCCTGGACCTATCTCTTTTCTCTAGGCCTCTGATCAGGGTCCATGTACTGTTGACTAACACAAGGTCTACTCTATCACCTCATTTCTGCTACTACTTCATTGCTAATCATCTAGAGAGCTAAGCAAGCAGACTCCCTAGCCCGACAGAGAACCTCATGGTATCCAGGGGTGGGGGGTGAGTCCCAGCTCCAGATCATGGAGTGTAGAGACTGCTATGTGCAGCTGGGCCCTGGAGCTCCCTTGACCATCACTATCCACATGTAGGAAGTCCCAAGCTCGGAGGCGACATGAGTCTGTGGAGTAGGTAAGCAGAAAAGAGGCTAGAGAACACGAGGGGTCACTGTCAACACCACCTCATTGGTGAGCAGCATATTAAGGCCCATGGGACAGGGAAGCTGTCAGAGATGGGATCCTCTCACAGTGCGTTCTGTATGCTCCTGATAAAAGTCAGTTCCTCTTCTGTGGAAACAATTGTATCCCAAACCATGAAGGTTCGAAAGAATCTGAGAAACCATTCAATAAGATGTCAGAGCTGCCTGGAGCACATGGTGTGAGATTCTGACTCTACAACCCTGGTGCTGACGTGAGGAAGTCATTTCCCTGCTCTTCTGGGCGTGTGACCTTACCCCCTCCCTCTTGTTGACCACTACCCTTTGCCGCTCAGAGCCCAGTGAGGTCCCAGCATCTGGATCCAGCTCAAGGGAGACAGAGAGGAGACCCTTAGGCTTCTGGGCCTCTAGAAGACATATAGAAAGAGATTCAGGCTTTGTGTGGGTAGCTTCTAGGCACAGGTCAGGGTAGGGGCTAAGAAGAATGTTTTTATAAAGGTGGTTTGCTTGAAGGGTGTGTGTCTGGGCAGAAGGCTACCCTGGATGAGGGTCTGAAGGTAAAGGGAGTGGCCTGTACTGAGGATTAAGGAAATCAGAATCTACTTGGACAGTCACATAAAGCCAGGGGGGCCCAGGGAGGCCTAGGCAGGAGGTCTGGGCAGGGGGAGATGGAGACAGGAACAGCCATAGGATGAGACCGGAGATGGTGAGGGTGTGAGCTCCCATCTCTCAGCCTCCAAGACATCAGCAAGACCCCATCACCAATATCAGCACAAATCATTTCCAATCTCTCCTGGAACTCCTGGTCATTGCACAGCTCTCAAGGTGGAGGCCAGATACAGAATGGGATACACACCAGGCTGCCAGTATACCCAGCCTTTGCCCTGGTGAGTTTCCTTGCTTCAGATCAGACTCTAAGTAGGCAGAGCCTCAATCCTGACCTCCCAGAAGCAGTCTTTCTGCCTGGTCCTCAGCAACTGTGCGCACACTGAGATTGAAGGAGCCATACCTCAGCTTCTCCCACTAAATTGGGTTTGCTATCTCTCTGATGTGATGGAGAACACAGAGGGGAGGGACTGTGATACTCAGGAGACCCAGTCTTCAGACCCCCCAGGGGAGAGTCACATTCTTCTCAGACTACAAGACGTGACTGTCACTGCAGACCACCTTCTTTCTCCCGAGTGTCTCTGGGGTCTCTTAACTGCATGTCTCGGTAACTAGCAGGGGAGGCCCAAAGGGCAAAAGGACCAAAGGGCAGGCCAAAGGGCACCTTGGAGGTAGACTGAGGAGCCTGGTGACATGAGTCAGGCCAGCCCTGCTGCCCCAAGCTCATCCTCCAGACAAATTACCAGGTTTCTCGTGGCACCCCGTGGCTTTATAAACGCACCCTCTCCCTGGTGGCTCCCAGTTGCTGGTGGATGTCCGTGATGAGGCCCCTCCTGGTGCTGTTGCTGTTGGCTGTGGGGTGTGCTTCTCTGGGTAAGGCACTGGCTACACCTGGTTTGAGGGGAGGCAGGCAGCCTCTGGGAAGTGGGCAGGAGTCTGAGGCTGGTGGGGCTTCAGAGCTGAGAGAGAGGGTACCATTTAGGGCACTGGCCTGGTAAGGGGGTTGCAAGGGATGAGGAAGAGGTTTCTATGGTGATTCCCTGCCCAGCTAGATTGGGAAGCCTCTTCCTTTTAGACAGTATGTGGTACATTTCTGGATGTTTGTGTATGTATGTGTGTGTTGGGGGGGGTGCAGGAAGGGGAAGTACTCTGGGTACCACTCGTGAGCACTGGGGTCCTGGGATTTAGCAAGAATGGCCGACTCTCCCCCCCTCTTCTCAGGATGAGGCACTCCTGGAATGTAGGACTCTTTGTGTTAAAAAGGAAGGAAGGCTGTCAACAAGACAGATTGTATAGGTCAATCCCTCCAGCCCACTCTGACCTGACTCTGATGACCTGGTTTAGGGGCAGAAATGAGGCCGGAGGTGGGAGGGATGTACTTCAGCCTGTGATTATCAGAGGAATAATTATCATCTCCAGGATAATTAGCCCCATCAGCTTCCCCTGAGTGTGAGGAGGGGGCGGAAGGGAAAGAAGAGGGCCTCGGGAAGCAGTCTAGCTGTCAGGTGCACATGTAGGAGGGTAGAAAGGCAGGTGGAGAGACACTCGAGACTCCAAAGGCTGGAGGCTGGCCTGGGGAACAGGGAAGAGATCGGGATCAGGCTGGGAGCATCATTTAGGAAATGCCGAGAGGAAGATACTTGAGAGGACTCAGACTAGGGATAGCCACTGAGCAGGCACTATCAGCCCTGGAGGCAGGAAGCAACTATAGGCAAGGGAGAGATCTGAGTCAGAAGGTGGGGACACTGGCTGGCTGGGACACTTTTGTCCTCAAGGCTCAGCTTTTCTGGAAGGTTGGTTGACCTTATAGCATTCCTGCAGGACAGTGCCTACTGGGAACTCATTGGGGCTCTGAAGGCTTAAGGATGGCAGCCCACGAACTCTCACCAGCTCCTAGGGCAGAAGGTCTCTGGGGACCACAATGAGGAAACTGGGGTACTATGAGCTCTTTGCCTAGAATAACTTAGGAGTGTCTCCCCAGTCAAACAGGACTGAGGACTAGTATGCAGAGGTACTGTATGGGGTGAGAGATCACAGCTAGGAGACATCCCCAATGAGGAGCCATTCTCATTGTATATCTCTTATACAGAAAAAAGAGTGCCACAGATACCTCTCAACTCTCAACACAGGGTCTCCACAGCTTCAGTACTGATGACTCTTACATGGGAGGTGTAGTCATCTAACTCCACGGGTATAATTGACAAGGTCCAAGCAGGTGTGCATTGTTAGGACACCTGTTAACCGATACTCTACGAAGAAACCCCTACAGGACACATCCCTGTAAGGCATTTCTACAAGACACACCTGCTATTCAATACCCTTAAGCGAAACTCCTACAGGACACCCCTCCCAAGGCCTAGGCACAAAGACATCTTTCCCAGCAGCTCAGCCTTTGTACCAGAACTCCTAGCACATCTTGTCACAGCTGAGGGGTCCTTGCAACCCTCCAAGCTGGCCTTGGCTCTGCAGTTCAGCATCATTGGCCCATGCAGCTGTTCTCAACCACACTGAGAGATTCACCCATGTGGGCTCAATTGTGGGGCTTCCCAGCTATCCTGCCCTCTCACAAACCATATTGCCTCTTAGCAGAAGTCATCATGGAGTAATTGCTGTGCCTTCTGCCCAAGCCACCCTTACAGCCCAATGGGTCAGCCATGCCTAGATAGCCTGTGTTCTGTTGAGGAGGGCCTCTTGTCATTTTCTGTGGTTGGAAGCTGTGGCCAATGTCACAGCATCTGTAACTACCCACATCAGAAGCCTGTCCAGCTCCCTAGCACTGGCAGACTTTCACTGAAGCCTCTGCCTTTAGCTTGGAGGTGATGACCACCAACAGGCCTTGGGCAGAATGAGGCAGGGTCAGGCTGTTTCCTTCACTCCAGATTAACAGCTCTAAGTACCTACTGATGCTTAGAGACACAAAACGTTGTTGCTGCTAGCTTGCCCTGCTTAGGAAGCCATCTGTCTAGTCCTCTTCCAAGGAAGGAAGGAAGGAAGGAAGGAAGGAAGGAAGGAAGGAAGGAAGGAAG
>JADRCH010000060.1:12391083-12424639 GCA_019843965.1 Rhynchomys soricoides | reverse complement strand
CTCCACTCCTTGGGGTGTCCACACATTTGCAGTCAGCACACTTAGGGAGCCTCCTGAAAACAAGCCTCCTGCTACATTTGGATCCCTTAATGACAACAGACTCACCTTGCCCTGTGGCAAGAGATGATAACTGCCAGCAAAGCTGCAAATCCATGTTAGAGGTTGCCCAAGCAGAGGGAGGAAGAGGCCTACAGGGAGAGAGTAATAATGACTGCCATGGGAAAGTACCAGGGTTCCTGACCCATAGTGGCATAGCACATGCAAAGCTTGGAGGTGGCTTGAGGGGCCTGCAGGTGCTAAGAGTGTAAAGCCCCTGGAAAGGGGACAGTAGAAAGTGGAATGGCCAGCCTAGGTAGGACTCAGATTTTCAGGACACCATTCAGGAAAGACAGCAAAGCGAATTTCAAGACATCAAATATGAACAAGGCCCAAGAAGACAAATTGGTTAGGACAGCAGGTGGAGTGAAGGGGGCTGTTGCAGATTGGGTGGTCCAAGAAGAGTCAGTGGGCCTGATGTAGATGGACAGACAGGTATGCAGGTGATGGGTGGATGAATGGATGGGTGGAGGGGGAAGATAACTGGGCAAATGGATACATAGATCCATAGGTGGATGGAGGGCGGATGGATGGTGGGTAAAGGATAGGTGGATGAGCGAATGAATGGATGAGTGGTTGGTTGGGAGGATAAGGTAAGGAGACTGGGCTTGATCCTAAGAGCAACCAGGTCAGCAGGAGGGACGTCATCCAACAAGGTCTAGGGTCAAGGCCTTGGCTCTAAGAAAGAAGTAATTTGAAGATGATGGAGCTGGGGACATAATCATAGGCTTCAAGCTGGGGACATAGCCATAGTCTTCAAGCTTGAGAGTTGTGTGGTTAACTGAGAGGTAGACACAGCTGGGTAGGAGCCCCAGGGTCTGCAGAGGGTGTATCTGGAAGTGGCTGGTGCACACAAGGGACAACTGAAGCACTGGCTCCCCAGGTGCTCGGCTGAGGCCAGAGTGGGGAAGACGCAAGTAGAACTCTCCCGGGCTAAGGCTGGTCCTAGTACAGCCAGAAATGGAAGGCTAGCCCTGGGATTAAGCCCAGTGTGACAACCAGTCGGAAGTTCTGTCTAATTCTTTCCATCTGCCCAGTTGACCATCTGCCCAGGTCACTTATATGATGCACCCTCTACTAGCACTGGTATCTGCACTCCAAGGAGCTGCTCATTCCTCCCTCTTATGTAACTCTGGGTGCAGACAGCATGCTTCTTGAGAACTCCCTGGCAGGGCAGCTTAAGATCCTCCTCCCTGTCCAGAGGCTGTTTCCACACCCAGAGAAGACTACAGCAACTTGCAAACTCTTCACAAGCAACACACCCTTGCCCTGGATCCAGCGCCAAAGTGGGATCCTTGAGGGCATCTGACTGAACCTCCTGATCCAGCCTCAACCATTTGAGGATGAAGGAGCAGGGCCAGGCCTCCCACCAGTCATGTGAGGACAGCCACCTGCTTCAAGGATAGTGCTAATGTCAACAGAGCAGCCATGTGGTAAGACACTCTTTTCCCTCTAGGGAAGAACTGGAGTTGTTTTCCCCAAGTCCTCTCCTATCCCCTAAGTTACCCATGTGTCACAGGCTCCTCAGTCTTGCCAACTTTGACTCCCATCCTTGACAATCTCAGCATTCTCTTACAGGGTAACTTCTAGTCTCCCAACAACAGATCACATCAGTGGAGGTCATAGGCTAAGGACAAAGGCCCAGAGGGCAGAGATGCTGCAGACCAAGTAGCTTTTCCCTGGGACAGGCTGAGATCTCACTGAGGCTCCTCTGAGAGCAAGTCTGCACTGAGTCATAGGGGAGGGGTTCATGGGTGGGGTAAGAATTCACCCAACAATTCTGAAAGTATCTAGGGATTGTCACGACCTCATCCTGGGGTTGGGGCACAGGTGAGAAACCAACGAGCACTCGATGTAATCACCCGTCCTGGAGTTATGACCAAGAGTTATGATAAGTATCACATTACTTATCTTACAACTGAACTCATCCCAAGTCTGTCCTCATTACTAACAACATATGGCCCACCGGCTCTTCCTGGACCACTCAAGCTAGCACAGCCTCCATCACTCCACCTGCTGTCCTACCTATTTGTCCTGTTCATACTTGATGTCTCGAAATCCACTTTGCAGTCTTTACTGAATGTCCTAAAAATCTGAACTCTGTGTGTGCTTTGTGTGCATCTGTATACCCATGTGTCCAGCATGGAGACACAAGCATGGACAATACTCTGCAAATCATACTTATGGGACGAGTGGACAGGCAGACAGACAGATGGATGAATGGATAGACGGACAGATGGGTATACGGAAGATGGGTGGATAGATGGATGGATGGATAGTGGGATGGGAGGGTAAGTGGACGTATATAGAATGGATGGATGGATTGGTAGGTAGATTATCAAGTAAGTGGATAATAGATGGTTGAATGATAGCTAAATGGATAGATAAACTGATCGAGGGATGGATAAGAGAGTGGATGGGTAGAAAATGGAGGAAGCATGAATGATAGTTAGGTTGACGGATAAATAACTAGACCGATGGATGGACGGGATAGATAGATAGATGATTGACTGATAGATGGTGAATGAATAGATAACAAACAGGTGGTGGGAAAAGGGTGGGTGAATGAATGGTACATGGATACACAGATGAGTCGTGGATGAATGGTTGATAGACAAATGGCGGGAGAAGGTGCCTGCAGGGAACTGGTGGTGGTGGCCAGAACCCCTAAGGATAATTCAAGGTATGTGAGCTCTATGACAGGTGCCAGACAAGTGAGTAGAACCCATGTCTAGTTTGTGGCTCAGTGTGTAAAGGTTACTCCTGTGCCAGGAGAAAGGGTAGTGTAGGGAAAGCCTCAGGTACAGAGCCCAAGTGTTGGCTCCTTTTCTTGAGTGATGCTGATCAGGGTTCTTTCTGCCTGTCTCTGTGTTGTCTGAGGCTCTGTGATTAAGGACAGACAGGGCCCCAGGGAAACACTCCTCATTCTGTTGTCTGACTCATAGAGCACTTAAATGGCCTTGCAGAAAAAGAGCACTAAGGTGTGGCATGGGAAGCCAAGACTCCACCAGCTGATGGGCACCAACCTTAGCTCCCAGCTTAGACAGATCTACATGGGTCAGTCCTCCTAGAGTGCTCCAGCCCCCCTCCTCTCTAGTTGTCATACCTATTCAGTGCACTACACAGAGCAATGGCGTCTGTGTCCCTCTCTCCTACTAGTCAGGACTGTGGTTTGCCTCTCTCCTCCCTCAGTGTCCCTTATAAAAGTAGTGACTAGAGTACAGCAGGTCCTTATAAAGCATGAATGAACGAAGTGCTTTGAAGTACAGGGTGGCTTTGGGGGATCCTGGAGTGTGCCTACATCTTATACTCCAAGGTGTTTGAATAACTTCAGTCTAGGGATCTGACCTGTCTACTGAGTGCCCTCTTCAGGCCAGGAAAGGGCCCTGGACTGTACTTTCAGAAGGGCTGTGGTGTTCTGTTTCACTTTCTTTCACCTATATGCCTTCCTTCTGGGCCACTCACAAGGTTCTTGTTATCTCTGTGTCACATTCATGAATGCAAGGGGGAGGGACATGAGCAGGGTGACCTCTACTCCAGACAGAAGTCCAGGCTTGTCTCTCAACTTCCTGGCCAGCCTAATGAGGTTAGGGAACAGACAAGTGTGAGGGGCAGATGATCGTGCTCCCTGTCCTGTGTCCCACTCATCCCACTTCCTGGCCAATATTCTTCTGCCAACATCTCCAAGGTGGAAATTAGGTCTCAACCCCAGACCTGGGAGCAATGAACCAGGACGGAGAGGGCCCACATGAAGCAATGGCTCTGCATGAAGGGGGTAAAGAAGGCAGATGTGAGGGAATTAATGACTCCTGTGCCCATTCCATCTGGAACCGCCTCCAAGTTCCAGCCTGGCCTCCTCCAACAGGACCCTTGTTGACTGCCTTAATACCCAAAAGAGCTCCTGCCACCAGAATAACAGTCTCCTAAGGGCAAATTTAGAACGTGGCTGTTTTAGATTTCTGTAGAACCCAGCTGGGGAGAGACAGCGGACACATTCTCCTAGCAAACCTTCCAAGGACAAAGACCCTTCCCACCATGGATGTGGACCTCATCTAGGGCCTCCAGACCCATGGCCATCATGAAGCCTGAGGACCCCGAGAGCAAGCAAGCATGCAGGTATCTCCTCCTACCCAGGGTGTGAGCATGAAGCCTGTGGCACACTGCTCTGTCTCAGGCCCAGACCCCCACTTCTTTTCTGCCCTTTATTCCCAAACCCCAGAACTCCACTGAGCCCAGGAGAAGCTCCAAACCTGTTTTTCTGAAAATTTCTCAATGAGTCATCTTCCCCCGTTCGACAGCTCCTCTGTCACTGCCCTGTCATGGAGACCCAAGTTCTGTTTCCCAGGCTTAGAACCATCTACCTCTCCCTCTACCCACTCATTCTCCCTACGTCTGATGTATTCAGGGAGGAGGGCTGGAGCTGGATGGGCCTTTCGAAGGAAGCAGGACCCTGAATTTCAGGCCTCTCCTGTAGCATTCCAGCTGCCATAAGCTAGTCTCAGGAAGCCAGATATTACTTAGCAAAACAAGGGAAGGCGTGGGACAGAGATGAGCCTTCTCAAGGGGTTCTTATCCAAACCACTTCCAGATTTCAGATCCTACCAAGTCCAAAAACTACTTCAAGAAGAACCACATGGATGTTCCGAGGACACTTGTCCACTGACACCAGCAGGTGGTCATAACTTTACTTCACTTGATTCATCTCAGGAGGCAGCTAGTTCCAGAGAAAGCAGAGAGGAGGGGCCAAGGGTCTTGAGCCCATATCTGGTTGGCCCAAAGGTCTATAGGGCTCCAAGAATCTCAGCCTGGCCCAGGCCAACCATCCCCAAAGCAGGTTCTGACCTGCCCATCCTGGTGCTTGTCCATCCACTTTTCAGGGATACTAGTGGGACAGGTCCAACACTAATCTTTGTCTGTGCCCTAGCCTACTGCCGATAGTCTGGATCTCCAGGACAGAAGCAGAAGGAGGATTCTATAGGACAGACTTAGTCTACCCCCAGATGAGTAGACAGAATCAGCAGCTAGGGGTTAGTTACCTTTCCACTAAGAACTAGAGTCATAGGGCAAAGAATGGCTCCTATACACGCAAAGAGGACATTAGGTGGGTCTCAGGGGCCATGACAGAGACCTTCATCAGTACCTGCCTGTGGTCCTAGGTTCTGAGGTCAGCCAGAGGATCTCTAAGACACAAAGGAACAAGGCAGACACACACAGGCAATAGTTACAAGGTGGGAGAATGGCAGTGTCCTCATTACCATCATGTGAGGGATGGGGGTGAGGGCTCAATGGAAATGGGGCCTGAAGCCCAAGAAGAGGGAGGAAGTGAGGAAGTGAGTGGAGGAAAACTCACATTTGCACAGCAATGAGAAGCCTCCTGAGCTTGTTGCTCCTCAGATGACCCTGTCCTACCTTGTCCCTACCCAGTTTCCTGGGATGGCCAAGCCCCCATGGTCTGGAATCTTCATAGCCCTAAACTGGCCCTACCCAGCACACACAGAGACTCTCACTTCTCTCTCCCCACCCCACAGTCACCTCCACATCATCAGCAAGGAAACACTGGGTCAACCAAGCACTGAGCCTGGAACAGAGGAACGTAAACTTTGTGCCTCCCAACCGGTGGGTATCGAGACATCCAGCATAGGCTGTGACTAAAGGAATTACCCAATAGTGATTGGATGCCAAGAGTAATAGACAGAAATGGAAAGGCAAAGACAAGGTGACCCAGGTACAGGCACGCAATCCACAAGGAAACGGAGAGCCAGAGAGAGTGGCAGAGACAATAGCAGAAGCATCCAGTTTCTGGAGCCAGAACCAGAATGGTCTGCCAGGCTTCTGTTCCACAGCCAACCTTGCTCAAGGAGGCTGCAGGACTGAGGGGACCAGGAACTTCAGTCCCTCTAGGTGGTAGGAGCCAGACCTGTTCTGGGCTGTTGGGCATGGGGCCCGGAAGGGTGGGTTGAGCCCTGATTTGCATGCTGCTATCTGGCCTGCCCTCACTCCTCCCATGGCTCCTGCCCCATTTATAAGATCTGGGGGAGAGAAAGGGCCCCCATTACTTCCAGACGGATGTTTAGGATGAAGACAGTTCTGCTCCTTCTCCTCGCCTTGGCTGTGGCCACTAGCCCAGGTGAGAGGCTGCTCTGGGAAGGGGTGGGTAGCTTTGTCTTGATACTAGACGCTCAGCCCTAGGCAGGCTGGGCTGGGCTTGACAGGATCTCATCAAATGTAAGAAGTTGGAACTTAGGCTCAAAGAACACTTATGGTGAGGGGTACTTGTCTCTTGAAATTGAAAACAAAATGAGTTTAACATCTTAACTCACCGGATCATAAAACACACTATTTCAGAGTCAGGGAATTTTAGCACTGACCCTTAGAATAAGGGGGGTTTTGAGAGAGGAGAGCTGGAGATATCTTGAGAGGTTTCCCTTACCGCCTCTTATCTGTCCTGGGCAACACTAGGGTGGTCAAGCCCCTCTTACTCCAAGCTCTTCAGAACTCAAACCTTTGGGGTGGGGGAAGCTTAATAAAGACCAGGAATATCCTGAGTCCTTGAAAAGTTCTCTCTCTGCTCTGAAGTCCCTCTGCCTCCTCATCTCTGCCCAGGGGTGACACTGGATAGAACACCCTCTCTAGGGCTCCAAGGGATATCTAGACACTCTCCAAGCTAAACACAGACATGAGCTTTGTGTCATCCAGAGCAGTAGTTGGGGTGACAAATTGCGAAGGCCTTTACTTGACTGACTCAATAACTCTCCCCCTTCAGCCTGGGCACTCCAATGTCATGTGTGCAGTAGCAGTACCAACTGTAAGAAACCTCAGGTCTGTCCTGCCAACTTCTACTACTGCAAAACTGTCACCACAGGTGAGTGGCAGCCCAAGTCCCTCAGGGCCAAGAGATCAGCCCTAGCCTTGATCCTAGGGATGGGCCCGTCATGGTGATACTGGGGGTCAAGAATGGATGGTGCTCTGTAGGAGCCAGGGTGCACGGTAAGCCAGGCCTGATGCTCTTTCCCCTCCTGTGTGCAGTGGAGCCTCTGACTGGGAACCTGGTGAAGAAAGAGTGTGCAAGTTCCTGCACCTCCGACTACAGCCAGCAGGGCCACGTCAGCAGTGGTTCCGAAGTCACACAGTGCTGTCAGGGTGACCTATGCAACGAGAATCTGCACAACGCTGCACCCGCACGTGCCCTGCTCAACAGTGGCACCCTGGGCCTGGCAACGAGCCTTGGTCTTCTCGCTATTATGGCTCTCTGCCTGTAATGCACTGCTTGGAATTTCTCTTTCCCCTTCCCTTCTAGTCCCCAGGGTCCCCATGGCCCATTCTTGGCCATGATAGAGGCACCAGATGCTAAAGCTGGGAGATGTCCTTCAAGGCTGGGGCTGGGTCCTGGTGGGCACTAAGAGCCAATGACATCTAGAGCACAGTGCCTGCCCCAGGACAGGAAGATGTGGCCTGCTCCCCAGCACCGAAGATGGGGAATACACATGCTTCATCTCTTCTGAGTTTGTACTTGTTTCATTTATTTTTCTACTTGGACCTCTACTTGAAAATAAATGATCTAAAACTAACACAGTTGTGTGGAGTGGTGAGTGGGATGGTAGAGCTTCTGGTACATGTTACCCTGGACAAGCCTCGGCAGCATGCAGTAGCGCCTGATACCTGACATGGAAGGCATCTCCATCCTGGAAGGGGAAAACTCTCTCTAAGTCCCATGAGGGGAGGAAAGACAGTGTACCCAGGCCTCAACCCTGAGATTCTGTTTCCCCAAGTTCCTCATAGAGTTTTGAGGGCACTGCACACAGCCAAGGTCCAAGGTGAGTCCAGCTACCAGGATGACCTCACTCATTCCTTAGGGACTCTTCTAGATGTGTATGTTGGTGGTGTGACTCAGTATAAGCTGATGAGATGCAGGCTAGAAGGGGGACTAAGCAGAGCACAGCCCTAGAGACCGTCTATCTAGGCTCACTGCTTGCTTTCCCACGAAATGAGTTCCTGTTGCTGCTGCCTAGGCCCCTGGGTGCTACTTGGATTTCTGTAGTTTCCTGAATGGGGTGAGACTGTGTGGGTGGATGTGGGAGAGGTATTCAGCAAATACCCAGACAGGCAGTTCTCCTTGCTGCTAAGCAGGCTAGCCTGTCCCACTATAGCTATTATCCTGCAGGCCCACAAAAGTGGGCCTGTATGGCAAACCCTGCCCTTTGCAGATGACAGAGGTATAGTGAGGGCTCCTCTTCTCTTTATGCACCTACACCCTGAACTTTGAAGCACGCTAAACCTGCTTCCAAAAGAGGGCTGTGAGAGGTGACATATGATCCAAACTCCCTAAGCCACCAAACCTCAATGTCTAGTTAAGCAACTGCTTGGTCTGGGGTGAGCCCTGTTACCTTCATCCAGTGAGTTTCCTTTTCTGGGCCCCTCCAGGTCCTCACTGGAGGGTGCTGACTGGATCTGCTGAGCCTGGGATATTTTACACAGACTCCCACACCCAGCCACCACTGCCTGTAAATGGGAGCTGGCCTGCTCTAGAGCCACTGCCCTATCTACCAGACACTACAGACATGCATCCACCATGAGCAAGAGAGGTGGAGGGAAAGGCAAGAAGAAACGTGCCCCGACCCAAGAAATTAGGAAGCTTTCCAAGAGCCACGGGAGACACCCTTTATGGGCTGCTGTGCAGCAGCTGTTCCCTGGGACTGCCACTCCTGGAGCTGAGGGCCAAGCCTGGAGCCAGTGCGCCTCCTAGTGGTCAGCAGAGTCAAGCATCTGTCAGGAGGGAATTCTTCGCCAGACTATCCACATTCCATCTGCAGCACTTTCTGCTCCTCTCGGCAGGTGCTTCGAGTATTCTGGGCATAGAAAGCCACCTGCATATGGGGATCAGGCAGAGAAGAGGTCTAGGAGAGCCCAATCTGAAGCCCTAACCATTTCCAAGTGTGGAAACAGTCTGGGAGCAGGGAAGTGACTCCTAAGTGTCTCCCATCTGGCCAGTCACAGGAATGCTAAGTGGTGAAGATCCCTGACCACTCCCTGGAGACAGGAAAGAATGTGGTCCCATCCCAGAGATCGGGAAGCCTAGAGACCACCTAGCTCCAGGATAGAGCCAGTGTCTCCAGCTGGGTCTATGATGGTTTGCTACAGCTGACATGTAAAGGACAGCTGCTGTGTGTCCTTTTCTGGTGAGCCATGAACCCCAGACATGACACTAATGGAAAAGAAAATTCGCCCAGGTCTATTGGAGGCTTCTTAAAGGGGTGTGTGTGAATGGTTACTTACAGACATGGGTGACTCAAAGGCAGCCATCTCACTAAAGCTCTCACCCCAGTCTAGAGGACAGCTCATGAAAGGTGTGTCCTTAGAGAGTGTCTCCTATCCTCCACCTGTAGAAGCCTGGGCGAGAGGAGCTGATGAATCTTGTAAGCTTCGGGGCTTCCTGAGACTTAGGAGATTTATTTATTTCTTGAGCCTTGTAAACCCCCTGTATATCCGGAGTCTCAAAGAGTCTAACCTACTCCATGTTCCAATTAGTAGGGAAAAGTTACATAGCCACCACTGAAGAGTGGACTCAAGGGGACGGGAGAAATGGCTCAGCAGTTAAGAGAGCAGACTGCTCTTCCAGAGGTCCTGAGTTCAACTCCCAGCAACCACATAGTCCAACATGGTCCATCTGTAATGGGGTCTGATGCCCTCTTCTGGTGTGTCTGAAGATAACAACAATGTACAGTGTACTCATATATATATAAATCTTTAAATAAATAGGGGTTCCCATGGAACGCAACAGCATCTGCAGCTGGCCAAATCTCCCAGCCTAGCTCTGTCTTGTCTACAGGCATCCCAGCTCTGACTTCTATTGTATGATCCCACTGGACAGATTCTCTGGTACTCCTAGGCCCTTGGCAGGATCTGCAAAGCTGGGAGCTCTCTCCAGCTACACACAGCCCTGTGTGTGTGGACAGAGCCTGGGGTCAGAGGAAGCTGGCAGTACTGTCCCTCATTTCCTCCTACAGGAGCCCAGGCCCAACAGAAGGGCCTCAGTGGCAATCCTAGCTGGAGGCAGCTGCAGGAAGGCACCTAGCAGCAGCAGAGTCTAAGAATCCTGGGTGCAATCGGATCTGCAAAGCAGCAACCCCACAAAAAGGTCAGGGAAGATCTCTGACCCATCTAGGACAGGGAGAGACACTGTTCCTTTTGCTTTAGTCAAACACACGCTGTGAAACCAAGCACAACTTCCAAGATCAGGTAGGGGACTTCAAAAATCAACGGATCATGTCTTCTAAGAGGGCCAGCCTACCCAGAGCATCTATTGTCCTCGACATCCCAAAGGGTGTGACCTATAGTCTCACTGGCAGCTCAGACTAATAGTCCATTTCTCAAAAAGAACATAAAGACTGCCCATTGCCGGTTCCTCAAGTCATTCGCCTGGGTCTGGCTTCTGGCAAGCCCTTTCTCTGGTTCAGCCATAGACAAAAGGGGGCTGGTGCCCCTTCTGGGCATACTCATAGAACTTGCCTTTGAACTGATCCATTCTCTTACTGTTTTGATTTTTCTACTTCACTTCTTTCTTCCCTTTTTTGCTTTTAGTATGTATGTATGTGTGTGCATTTGTGTGTGCATGCCTCTGTGTGTGTGTGTGTGTGTGTGTGTAGACCAGAGGCTGATGCTGAGTATCTCCCTTATTACTCTCTACCATATATATTTTTGACACACGGTGCTTCACTGAAAAGTGGATCCTGAAGATTTGTCTGGACTGGCTGGCTAGGGAGTCCCAGTGATCTCACAGCCTGTACTTCCAGCCCTGTGGTTTCAGGCAGACACCACTCAACCCAGCTTTTTCTGAGCAGCAGAACCTGCTTTGTTTCCCCAAGTACAGAAGTTTTGGTGTCTCCAAACATCATTTCTGAATAACATTTCTTCAGATGGCGCCTTCTGTTCTAACAGTGTGTGGACACTTCGTATCCAGAGAGGTTAAACCGGCTTTTCTATGGTTCTGGGGATCTGAACTTGTACAATGAACACTTTATCCACTGAGCTGTCTCTCCAGCTCTGCACATGTTTTACTATATTTTGCCTCCTTTGGGTTTGATTTGCACTGATTCTAGTTTCTCATCAGGGACCATTCTCTCTCCTGCAGCACCTTTCCTTGGCATCTCCCTATGACTGCATCAGAAGCTGTGATGGACTGTGTCTTCCGCATCTGCCAGGAATATTTTCTGACTTCCTAATTGATGTTACCCTTGCCCCATGGGTTATTTAGAAAGGTATTGTTACACAGCTTCTGTACATTTGTAACATTTGTAAAACTTTTGTTCTGATAATTTTTAAACCTTTGTTGTTGCTGTTGATATTATTTCTATTATTTGGCAGACAGTGCAGGCACACACATACTGCAGCAGAAGGAATCAGAGGACAACTTTCAGGAGTTGGTTCTGTTCTTCTGCAGTTGGTTCCAAGAATAAAGCTCAGTTGTCAGACTTGTATAGCCTGATTTTTAATAAAAGTCCATTGCCATCCACGGAAAGGACTGTTTGATTTGATCCTTGCCCATGCATGCATTGAGATTCATTTGATGGCTCAGAATATGGTCTGTCGGAGTTACTTTTCTATTGGTGTGACAAAGCACCAGGACCAAGGCAACTTATACAAAGAAGGCACTTAATTTTAGCTTACAGCTTCGGAAGGGTAGAGCCCATGAATGGGGGAGCAAAGGCATGGCGGCAGGAAGAGCTGGGAGCTCAGCCTTGATCCTCATGCAGGAGGCAGAAAGAGCTATCTGGGAATGGTATGAGTCTTCATAACCTGCATATCTCCTCCAAAAAGAGCACATCTTTTAGGTCCCCCCCAACTGGGACCAATACTAAAACATATGAGTCTATGGGGGCCTTTCTTATGCACACTGCCACATGGTCTTTGTGGATGGTTTGGAGGAACAGGTATGTTTTCTCGGGGACTAGAGTGTGTATCAATTGTTTTTATTTTTATTTGTTTTTTTGAGACAGGGTTCCTCTGTGCAACTAGCTTTGATTGCCCTGAAACTTCCTTTGTAAAGCAGGCTGACCTCGAACTCACAGAAATCCACCTGCCTCTGCCCCCAGGCCTACTCCCCTGGGGTGTTTGTCTTAGTTCTAAGGTCCCTTGTATGTGCATATGCACCTGCTGGAAGGGTGCCCTGTGCACTCTTCACTGTTGCTGCAGGTTTTATTTTCTTTCTTACATAACAGGAAAAAAAAAGTTAGGATTCTTGAAGAACTATTAAATTTTGGCTGCTTTTGAAACACAATAAAAATAAAATGAATTTTAGCTCCATAGATCAATTATTTAATGGTACACTTTTGATGGTAAGACGCCATGGAATTCCTCTAAGACTTGCTCGCAAGCGTTGCTACCGATCCCACATAAGGAAAGAGGTGCAGTGAGGTCTTGTCCAGGAGGTGCCTCTTCCCAGAGTCAGCATGCCCATCCAGTACAGTTTGGTCTGTGGAAGCAGAGCAGCAGGGGTGAGGAGAGCTCTGACAAAACCTGAGGAGAAAGTTCAGGAGGTGTACACTTTCCTCTGGATCGCTACTGTGAATCCGCACATGAGTGGGTGCATCCTGATGCCCAGCGATACCCAGGCTTTGCTCACTAGGGCCATTACCAGAAAAAGCTTATGCAGGAGATTAAGCCTAACGGAAGGCAGGCTGGGGGCGGGGTTTGAGCGGTCTCAGGGACGGAGCGTGTGTCCTGGGGGCGGGGTGGGGCGGGGCCAATAGTGAGCAGGCACTGCAGATCCTTAGCTGCGGCTGAGCCTACTTGGCCTGCCTGCGATGCGGTACAAACACCGCGCGAAGTGTGTACAGATTTCCAGTCAGACAGCCGGAGGGACTTGGGAGCGGCCACAGGTGAGTTTCCATGACGATAGGGATCGTGGTGGTGAAGGGCAAGGGCGAGGTCACTCCGCACCCAGCCCGCCCCGGGAGTGCTCCCCAAGCAAGACTGCAGTCTTTCGGGCGGAGCTCCCCGAGAGGGGGCAGGGTCACCCGAGCCGCAGGCCTGGCCTGATTCAGGACCTCAGCATCCTGGGCTGGCACCTGGAAAATGGGTCATAAAGGATAGGTTGTCTTCCGGGAGAGTATTTTGGTACCCTTACAAGCAGGGACCGGCCCGAGTCTATATAGACAGGGAGGAGAATATTAATTTACATCCCTCTCCAACGGTCCCAAACACCAGACCCAGCCTATGGAGCTATGTCTTGGGCAAGCATCGTCTGGCGTGCATCCAAAGAGCCTTTAGGTAGGAGCTGAGCACTCATCATGGCCCCTTCTGCTGTGGCAAAGGACTCACACAGCATTCTACACTTTCCTGCGCACGGGGGAGGGGGGTGTGGGGGGGTTGGGGGAACTTCACGCGGCGAGAGCAAACGCCGCGAGCTTATTTTGGCGACCCTCCTGCATCTGGGCTTTACCAAAAAAAAGACTGCGTGCCAAGTCTCCATAAGGCTCCTGCAAAGAAAAGACCCCCTGGGTGAAGCTCTCTTTGTGTTTGGCATTCAAGGACCCCGGGGCCTCCCGATTTTTATTGATGTCGTCCTTTCCTCCCCTTCTTTAGGTCCCTCCACCCTCCCTTTTGCTTTCTTCTTTCTTTTTTGTTTGGTCTTCTGTTGGAATGCTCCATATCCCACTCCCTCCTCCCTCTCCAGGTAACTGGAAATCAGTGACGCCCACTGAGCTGGGAGGCTCTTGTGCCCGCCCCAGCCCAGCTGTCATTACAAGTCTCTGTCATCATCTGTGCAGGGTTGCTTTATCACTAGGAGACCACGAGTTCCAGCAGGGCCTCTGTGCCCTGCTTCTTCCCTGGCCTGAGCTGGATCCAGGACCAGCTGCTGTCCTCCTGTTCACTCCTGCACTGTCCTTGTACCTCCGTCATGACCCACCTGCTCACAGTGTTCCTGGTGGCTCTGATGGGCCTGCCTGTGGGTAAGGTGGACAGAGGCTAGAGGGACCCTGGGACAGTCAGGTGGAGAGAGGGCAGGCTGGCCAGAATTCTCTTGTGTTCTGGATGTCCTGGTCTGGCATGCAGTGGGAGTAGGAGGTTGCTTGGAGACAGCTGGGGTCTGACTGGCAGGAAAAGGATTTCTTCCTGCTCTCTGACCCCCATCCTGGTCCACAGCCCAGGCTCTGGAGTGCCACGTGTGTGCCTACAATGGAGACAACTGCTTCAAACCCATGCGCTGCCCAGCCATGGCCACCTACTGTATGACCACACGAACTTGTGAGTCGGGCATCCTGGAGGGAGTCTTCCACCTCCGTGGTAGACAAGCTAAGATTGAGCCATCCAAGGTCCTGATCCTCTCAGAGTAACCTTCTTGTGTCTGTCCCCTGCAGACTTCACCCCGTACCGGATGAAGGTGAGGAAGTCCTGTGTGCCCAGCTGCTTTGAAACCGTGTATGATGGCTACTCCAAGCACGCATCGGCCACCTCCTGTTGCCAGTACTACCTCTGCAACAGTGCTGGCTTTGCTACCCCAGTGACCTTGGCCCTGGTCCCGGCACTCCTAGCTACCTGCTGGAGCTTGCTGTAAAACTCTGGTCCCCAGATCCCCTCAAACACAATGCTCTTTAAAAACACAGTTACCCCTGCTTGCCCATTCGTCCCACCCAACACTCTTCCCTCTGAGACTCCTCAGCTACCATGAAGTTCCATGGTTATCTATGAAAGGACTGATGGCATCCAGATACTGCACTCCAAGGTCATTTTCAGAAGGCTGATGTGTGGACCTGTAATATGCCCAGCTGTGGGTGGGGCAGGCTGGGCTCCTCCTCTACCCAGGATCAGGGGCATCTGGGAGAGTGCTGTTTATGGGGGAGGAGTCATCACTCAAGTCAAGGAACACCCATCTGATAGAATTAGTAGCCAAACTCCACCTTCATAGCATCAGGACCCTGCCTCTGTCTACCCAGTAGAGGATGGGTCTGCTACGGGGGGGGGGTGTTGGGGGGATATGAGCTGATTAGAATCAGAGAAAGACTCATCAGCGCTGTCTCCTACGTCCAGCAGCTTCCCAGAGCAAATGTGAAATGGAAGCCATGTGGGGAAGCTTTTTGTCATTTCCATTTATCTGAGGAACTCTGCCAGACCTGCTGTCACGATAGCCATTGGCCAAGGGTTGCTAGCAATGGCTTCATTTCCATAGGCCACTGAGATCCCTCTAGCCCCAGCTCAGCAGTTCTCTTAACCTCCACTACAGTCCCTCACACACACCAGCTGCTGGGCCTTGAGGCTGGCAGGGACATAAGGGCAGGAGACCCATGCTATATTTTGTACTAGCCAGAGCTATTCTGGGCATGGCAAGAAGGGATCAGAGGCAGGTCAGATCAGGTTAGAAGGGTAACTGAGATAGGGAAGCAGACTTCAGCCAGCTTCCCAAGTCCTGTAGGCAGCTCCTACGTCCTTCAGTCTCTTGGTAAATTATCAGGAGACAAATGTACAGGGAGCCAGCCCAAGCCCTAAGTGACTGCCTGTGAAGTCTATTGTGGCTGAAGACTACTGGGTATCAAGTCTCAGGAGAACCCAGCCCAGATTTAGGAGACGCAGATCTACCTTTCCTGCAGTGTAGTTGTCCCTGGGAGCTTTATCCTGCTCTCTAACCCCAACTCATGTGCCACTGAGGAACCCCCTGAAGCTGGCCCAGCCCAGGGGTCAGGATGCTGGCCAATATCCATGTAGTGGGATTACCCATGGAGAGTCCTAGTGGTCACTACATCCTACTGGTCACCACATCTCGAATGTTCTAATCAGACCTTCCAGTGGTGGAAGCTCAGAACACAAAGGACTATACTGGGACCTTCCTCCCAGTTCTAGGCAGACATGAGCTCTGTCTGCTGCTAGAGCTGATGTGGTGGTTTCTTGCTTCAGTTTCCTTCTCCGGGGATAGGCCACTGGAGGATTTGGGAGGGTGGGGAATGCATCCTGCTGATGGGCTTGCCTAGATTCTCAGGAACAGGAACTGTGAGGCTTTATTACACAGGTGAATTGGGTGGGAAATGGCCTGGAGCTGAAGAGATATTGACACCCAAAGGGAAGATGAATCTCAAGGGAGGCCAGGAAGGGGAGGGGGGAGCACACATGCACATGTGCACATAAGCAGTGGCTACAGAGCCCAATAGGCAGCACTGGCTCCGGTGTTCCTTGAGGCCCAGGCAGGATGCTAGGAGAAAGCCAGTGCTGCCCCAACCTGAGCTTGCATGGAACACACTCACCACCACCAGCACCACCAGTAAGCAGCCAGCATTGGAACTGACTTGTGGAAGCCACAGGGCACTGGCAAGGAGGGTCAGAGGCAGGCCTCTGACTCAGTGGGTGAGGCCTGGGAAACATTATCCTGTTACCCTGCTTGTGCAAGTTCATTGTCCCCAGTGATGTGACATTCTCAGCCAAGCCTGGGAAGAACCCAAGTTCAGGTTCTCCCTCCTACCACAAGGGGGTGGTGTGGAAGAGGCTTGATTATCTGTGGCGTCAAAGCAAAGCTCTGGGGTTGCTACAGTGTTGAGGGCAGCTTCTTTCACTTGTCTCTGGACACCAACCAGATAGGCCCCACAGTGTCCACACTGCCTCTCAGACCTACAGGAAGCACTGTGCCTAGCTAGCCTGTCCTTGGTGCTGAGCACAGAACCCCAAAAGGTGCTCAATTAATACAGGGCCAAGCCTGCCAGCAGGAAATGCAAATTAGGGGAACAGTCCCAGATGGCCTGTCCTGAATCCTGTCTGGAGTAATGTGATGAACATCTGTCTAGCCCACTGCAGCGGGCTCTGTATACTCCACAGCAGTTCTGCAAAAGTGTACGCAAAGGTCATTACTGTGCTCCCCCCACAGGTAAAGACACTGAGGCACAGAGGAGTGAGGGACTTCGTTTTCCTGGGCCATCTGGCCTCCTCGTCTTTTCAGTACCAACCCATTCAACTATGGGTGCTCCTCCGACAGCTGGGGTTCTTTGAAGCTGGGCACCCTCAGGATGATAGTGGCTTCCTAAGCCAGAGAATTTCAGAGTGCAATGTTGTAAGAACCTATGAACCTGAAACTTTAGAACTGGAGGTTTGAAGGGATGTAAGGTAGGCCAGGGGTGTCCAGCCCTGTGTGTGGACAGAGAGAGGAGGGAACATGGGATGGGGTGGTAGAGAGAAGTACAAAGGAACGTCAGCCTTTGTCAGGGCTAATGTTGTCAGGGACTAGGGCTCAAGGCCATGAGTGTTCTCACACTGTGATGAACAGTAGCCCCTCAACACGGACGGTGTCCAGGGAGGCTGACAGCAGTTATCTATAGAATTGCAATCTGGAAGCATCTTGGTAGTCCCTAGAGAGAGGCTCCTTGATGGGACAGTGATAGCACAGAGTGTGTGTACTTCTGCGGGATTTGATGAAGCTGGGTCAGCACATGAAGCCAAAGCATACCTCAGAGCAGAGAGAGGTGTCTGGTCTAATCCACTAGAGAGAAGCTGTCTGGTGAGAGTCATGCTCTGCCACCATCTCTGTGATTGGCTTCCCCAAAAGCAGATGGGGGTGCAGAGCACCCGTGTCTTCATCGTCTGCAGCAAGCATGTGAGTTCACGTTCTGAAACTAGAAAGATCTCCAGGAGTAGGTGGCCCTTTGCTTTGGTGTGTGGTTACTTCCTGGCAAGCACCATGGCATCCGGCAGCACTGAGTGACCTGGGCTCCTCAAGCACAGACTCATGTTCCAGCCATCTCATTGGTAAAATGACAGTGACAGTACCATCTCAGCTGGCTCTTTGAGGCCTGTGCCTGAGGTCTACACAGAGGAGGCCCAAAAGGATGCATGGACATATGATGCCTGGCACGTCCCTTGGTTGTGTCTCTGCCAACCCAAACTCTCTCACCCAGCAAGGACATAAAATCTACTTTTATGCCACATCTCCCTTCCCCCAGCCAGCTCCATGTACCTATACGTCAGAGTGGTCCCATCAATGCCTATGTCCCCCCCCACTGAATGAATAAATAAATGAAAGACATGTGTCTCTCTCATATCCTTCTGTCTGAATTCAGAACTTACCCATCCAGGTTGGTTTGGTGGGCCCTTCTGACCCCAAAGGTCTTTGATTCCTGTCCTCATATGAGAGCTAGCCAAGGAAGGGAGGTATTAACAGGATACCTGGGCTCACTAAAAGTCACCTCCTTTCTGTGGAAAGAGGCAGGCCCACCAGTTCCCATTCATGAACTGACAAGCCTGAGGGTAGGCTGAGGAACTGGGTGAGAGATACTGAACCAAAGCCGCCTACCTGCTACTTCTGCCTTCATCTGGCTTTCTGATTCCTGATCCCACATCCTTGTTAATTAATTAATTCTCAGGAAGAGAATCTGACTCTAGTAGCTCCTCTTTCAGGATCTCTGGCCCTTTGCCCTGTCTAACCCTTAGGTTTGAGGATCTCATAAAGAATGGAGGTTAATCCTGGACAGCCAGAGTAGACACATGGGTATCTTGCCTGGCCTCAGCCCTGTACCCTGGTCTATTGACAGAATGACCTCTGCCCTGCAATTTGCTGCTTTTGTCTCTATCCCAACCTGGGAACTTTTAACACCAAAGGCTTTGCCTTCCTCTCCTGCTGCCACTTGGCCCCATGCCAGTACAATCCCTTGATAGATAACACTCACCCCTTATTCCCAGTATCACTCGTACAGCCATGATTCTCCTAGCTCTCCTAGTCCTAAGAGGGACAGGACATGACTGAAGCCTGATTTAGCAGATGAGGAAACTGGTCCCTCAAAAGCCTGGCCACCGTACTCCATCCAGAGTGAGCTGCCAAGGAAGATGTCCTAGAATCACCTGGCCCCAATTACAGTCTCACTTTGCAGTGGAGCAGAGGACTGCTTGCTGAACCATGTCCTCTGTGCAGCTTCAGGGAGAGCTGGACCCGTACTGAGCGTCCAGCCTGCGCAAGGCCTTTCTTGAGAGCTTTGGGCCTGATGTTTGGCACATCCCTATTCCATGGAGGAGGGAAGACGGCTTGTAAAATTGTACCTGGCTCCCAAGGCCACATAGCAACAAGCTCTGCCAGATGCCATCTAAGCCAGGTTGCAAGTGACTCAGGGCTGGGAGCCAGCAGCAATGGGAGGCGAGGGTGGAGTAGGAGCCACAAGCAGGTATAAGGGGTGGCCAGGGAGTAAGCCTCGTCCTTAACACGGAGAACATGAGGCTTCACTTCTGGTTCCTTCTGGCCGCAGTCTTGAGCATGGAGCTAGGTGAGTCAGGGATGTGGCCGCCTTCCTTATCACCCTTACTTAGCACTGTCCTTCCAGCCTGGGCCACTGCTGACCCTTTGGGACGTCCCTTTCCTTTCTCCTCTCCCCATCCTTGACCCCAACACCCTCCCTATCTATAAGTCTCTGTCTTCTGCCACTGGCCTCCATAAATCTCTAAACCCTCTTCTCTGGATGCCACAACACTCAGTCCACATGTTTACTTCTCAGTTTGAAACCCATCCCTAGGCATCCCCGACTCCATAGCAACAACCTTGCACATTTTCAATCATGGTGCACCTCTGCTACTCTGCCCTCCTCTAGCCCCAGGGCCCCAGTCGGTCCATCTTCTGCAGCCACAACTCTCTTCTGACACCCTGCTACCTCCTGTTTAGATTCTATCTGTTCCACCATCCCAGAGGAATTTCATCCAGTTGACTTTCCATCCCCTTGAACTTCTGTACTCTCCAGGCTAGCTAGCTCCATCTGCTTCCATAATGGGTGCCTTGACTCCAGTGCCTGCTGATGGCCTCCCAGGGACACCCACAAATATCATTGCCTATTCTTGGCCTTGCATCATTTACTGGAGCCCAAGTCGTTCCTATATCTAACTCCAATCAATGCCTGAGCATATAAACAGTCACTCCTGTGAGCGATCAGCAAATTGTGCTCCAAACTCAGCCAGCCCCAGCTCCCAGAAGCCTCACCTAGCAAAACCTTGGTTTCCAACATGGGTGGAAATGCTCTAGCATTTGGGGTCCACCTGAGGTGTGGGGTAGGATGTCCATGTGTACCTCTCTAGTTCCAACTCACTCCTCTTGGACTGGGCTTAATGGGAACTCTCTCACCCGAGGAAGTCTGAACTATTGACTCTCTAAGTACTGCCCAGAGCCTTCAGCACAGACCATCCCCACTTTGATGGCCCTGAGCTCAAGGCTTAGAGACATTTTGTCTCTGTCAGGGCTGAGGTTTCAGAAGGAGTGCTCAGCCATGGGCCAGCTGCTGTCTCCATCTTAGCCAAGGCTCTAGAATCTCAGGAACATCCATGAGCTTGAGACAACTCTCTACACAGAGACCTCCCAGACTCTTCTTTCATACCTGCCCCTCAAGACAAAAGACTCAAGCCTGGCAGCTTAGAAGTTGGAGGGAGTCAGGCTCTCGGAGTCTCTCTCTCTCTATGTATTCCATGTTCTATATCTTAGCTAGGTGCCTGCTCTGTCACCAATGGATAATGCCATATCCTCAGAGCTCAACATAGCCTGAGAAGGGTAGATTCCATCCTAAGATGATCCCAGAGTGAGAAAATAAGACCAGAGAGAGTCAACTGTCCCTGGCAACACTGCAGTGGGATTGGACCTAGTGGAGTCTGCTGACTCAAGGTTTATTCTATTGCCTTCCTACCTTCTCCAAGACCTCTCTCTAGGCAAGTGCCTACCTGGGGGTCTGTCCCTATGACCTTACCATTGTGCCCAGAGCCAATTTCCTTCTGAGAGCTCAACCTTTCTGGCTTCCTTAATGACAATACAAAGACTCCAAAAGGGACTGTTATTCTTAATGACCCCAGCACCTTGTCTGTTCCTTCTGGTGCCCCAACCACTTGCCCCTCAGTCAGCTGTTGTCTATGCCCTTCCCCGTGCAGAGAACCCATGTTCAGTATGTTTAGTGTCTTTAACACCCATGGGACAGCTACAGATATTTTTGGCTTTTGTTGCTACCTTTTTTTGTGCCCCTGGTAAGGTCTCAGCTACAGCTGCTTGGTAAGGGCTGGTAAACAGTCAAGGCAAAGTGGTGAGGAGCTTGCTGTGGTAGGGACTTCCTGTCTGTCCATCTGCTCTATAGTACATAAGATGAAGACCTCTGAGACTGGCCAGAATGGAGCAGCAAAATTACATGTGAGGTCTGATAGATGTGTGGATGGAGTAGGATCCCCAGGGAGGAGCCAGCTTCCTGTTTCAGACACTACTCAGTGGCCCAGGTTGGATGGGACTTCTCCTAGGAGCTTCCCCATTTGATGTCAGCTCAGGACTTGTATAGAGTCAGTGTGCAGCAGCATGATTGGTCATGGAGAATACCCAGGGCTGGGCATGAGGATAGAGACTTTGGAATCCAAGGAAGAAAGCTTAAAGAAGAGAGAGAGAGAGAAAGATGCAGAGAGGACAGGGAGAGGCAGGGAGACAGATAAGGGAATCCAGAGAAAGCAAGAGAGAGCAGGGTAGGCCACTGGCCTGACTGGAGGTCCCTGGGCTGGATGCAAGACCTGTGATCTAGGATCACAGGAAAGTGGCCTGTAGAACTTAGAAGGACCCCACCTTCCTTCTGCCTGGCCTTGCCCTGGATTCCTTGCTAACTGGATAAAGGTCCCATCACCTTAACCCATAGAACAGAGACCCTGGGGCTGATTTTTCTTAGGTCCGTGGAGGTAAAGAGGGGCCTGGTTAAAGTCTCAGCTCCCCATCCCTCTCCATCCCTGGTCTTCAGGAGCTGGAACCTGTACTCCTCTTCCCCAAGAGGTCCACCTTTGGTGCTCTGGGCACGGGAACACAGATCAGCTGACTCCAATATGATCACTGTCTCTCACACAGTGGTAGGCTGAGCATCAGGGATTCACTTAGCCCTTCTTCCAAGATATCGAGGTGCCTTGCACCTCATGGGAGGCTGGGTTACAGAGCTGTGGGGCTGGCCTGAGGATGGAAGCAAGGTGCTGGGTACCAGAGCAGGTGGCATCCTCTGCAGGAATTGTTCACCGCCTGCCCCTGTCTTCTTCCGTCTGTAGCTGTAACACAGGGCCTGCGATGCCATCTGTGCAAGGGATTTGGAGGATGCTCCCAACAATCTGGCTGCCCAAGAAACTCCACCCACTGTGTCATCATTGCCACCCGTGAGTATGATGGGAGGAGTGGGCTGGACACACCCTTCTTGCACAGAAAGCTGGCTCACTGGGCAGGCAGAGCCCAGAGCCCAGCAGATCAAGAACACAGTAGAAATATGTCTGACAGACTCTGCCTGGAACAGGGACCAGACAGGGTCTTTCTTTGCTTGGAGGTAGCCCTCAATACAATGGCTGATATGATAGAGGTTTGGGCAGCTCAGAACTTCAGGACGCACCATGGTTTCTCTGTTATCCCCCAGGGTCTCCCATCAGCTTTACAGACCTGCCTCTGGTGACGAAGATGTGCTACAATGGCTGTCCTGATGTCCTCAGCTTGGGCTTAGGTCCTCATGTATCCATCGCTTGCTGCCAGGCCAATCTCTGCAACAGGGACTGACCACACTCCTCTACTGCCAGCTGGCTCCACAGAACCATACCATGGCCCTTGGTCAGGCCTGATCCTTGGAGATCATTCCAGCTTGACCATCCCAAAGCCTCCCATCTCATCTTCCTCTAGAAGTTCTGAATGAAGTCATGTATAAATCCACTGTGGTACAAACTTAAGACCCTATCTGTGGGTCACCCTCAGTATCAACAAATCCACCAATAAAAACTACCTGGATCACATAGTTGTCTAGTGAAAGCAGTATATCAGGCATTAGACTTGGCTATAGAGGGAATTGTATTCAGACAATCCCTTATCCCCTCCCCATGTCAGTGATGGCCTCCTTGGTCCAGGCTGTCTACCATAGTCCCCACTGACCTTCTCTCTTCTACAAAGAGCCTGCCTGTCTCCAGGTAGACACAGGGCCTGAAAATCACAGGGACCTGTAGATGGCTGGTTCTGTTCTTGAGCAAGCTATGAAGAGGAGCTGAGTCTGTGGGCACTTGAAGAGCGCCCTAACTTGAGGCTGGGGCACCTGAGTATTACCCTGATCTGGAGCTGATACACAGAGGAGTATCCCAAAGTTGAGATTAGGAGCCAAGGAGCACCTAGACCTGGGGCTGAGGGTTGGGGAGCACTCTAACCTGGGGCTGAGAGCATTTAAAGAACATCCTTGATCTGGGGTTTGGGGAACTTGAAGAGCACCCTAATCTGGGCTTGAAGGCTGAAAGGAACCCTGACTTGGGGCCAATGAGCACACTCACTCTGAATGAGATTCCAGAAGCCTCCTACAGATGCACCGTTGAGCAGGTAGAGAAGAAGGCCTCTGCAGAGAAGGAATGGTGTTCGCTGACCACAGGCCTTTGGGGACTGTCCACCTCTGTTGTCAGGAGCTCTTGTGGAAACCTGCTATTTTCTTGGTACCTTGGTACCTTGTCCCGTTCTGTCTTTCCTACCATGCCTTTGCCTGGTTTGCTTTGCCTATGTCTCCCAGAAGGCTGCCCACACAGAAACTCTGCCTCCAGGTACCCATCAGGAATCTTCAGTGAGAAAGCTGTGCCCTGGGGCAGTTGGATAGAGCTGCCCAGACAGCATACCCACTCACCTTAGTATGGATACAGGGAATTAAATGTCTAGAATTTGTGCCCAGTAAATATTTAATTTCCACTTCCCAGCCAGGCCTGGGGATAAGTTTCTGGCTCCTGGTTTCAGAAGACCAGAAGCACATCACCATTGATATCTGCCAGGAAACACAGAGGCAGGCCCTGCCCTGGGCTTGCTTGTTCTCAACTTGGCAAGGTTCTCACAAAAATAAACACTTGCAAAAGGTGACACCCATGAGGAGGGCAATGCCCAAGCAGAGAGCAACTGACAGAAAGCTGGAGTCTCAGCATCAGCCAAACCATGGAAAGAAGTAGCTTGTGCTATCAGTGCCGGAATGAACAACAGTGTTGCTCAGGACAGTGGGGAAGTACAGCTAGCTTGACTCTGATCCCATGATTAGATTAATCGGATGATTAAATTCAGAGCTACGGTATGACCCGGCAGTGGTGCCCCTGGGCATACACACAAGTAGAAACATGTCCACAGAAACTGGCCCACAGTTGCTCAGGGCAGGGCTATTCACACACAGTAGCCACAGGGTGGAAAGCCACATAGCCATTCCCATGAGCGAACAGATACAATACGACATGTTCAGGCTATGAAATTCCAGTCACCAATCTACAGGAGTGAGGTCCTGACCCATACTTTTGCAGGGCTGACTCTTCAAATGGTACAGAATACTTTATTCTCTAGGACTCTGAATGATATGGCAGGGGTTTAGGGAAGACTGGAAACAGATGAGGGAGACACATCGGGCAGGAGGGGACACCCAAAGTATTTCCTTCTACTGTCCCATTCAGTATCTCTTGTCATCCAAATGCTTGTACATTTCTTTGGCCACTGTAAACATCAGAAAGAGTTTCCAGGAGAAGAGTACGTACTCGGGGGTGACAGAGCACTTCAGTGGGAACATGTCATACAGAGGCTGTGGCAGGGAGAAAGGCAAATGGGGAAGTGTGCCCAAGCTTCTCGGGTATAGCAGTCTGTTGGTCTTAGGCATGTGGGTCAGGGCTTGGTAGCTATGGTGGGAGGAAGTGGCTCTGCTGTGATGTCCAGTGCACTTTGTCTGAACTGCTGCAGTTACAGAAATCTGCATGGCATGTGCTGGGCGTGCAAAGCCCAGGGTGTGTGCAAAGCAAGGAATCTCTGGCAAGGCTCCTGTGGAAACCATTGTCCCAGGCAGGTAGGCAGCTTCCCATCACCACTTCCTTCCTGTATCTAGTTTTACTGGGTCTGTCAAGAAAGTTCTCATCCTGGGATCATCAACTTTCAGGGTATTTTTTTGTCAGTCCCACAGTGGGCTTCAGCTGGCTATTCTCCAGGTCAATACAACTCAGGTATGAGCTATGTGTAGCCCACATGAGGTCCTACAGGTTGAAGGCTCTGTCCCCAAAGCCATGCCTGCCTCACATCCTTTCTTAGCGGTCTTTTCATATGGTGTTTTGACATCTTTGTCTTTTTTTTTTAAGATTTACTTATTATGTATACAGTGTTCTGCCTGCATGCACGCCTGTAGGCCAGAAGAGGGCATCAGATGCCAGTATAGATGGTTGTGAGCCACCATGTGGTTGCTGGGAACCGTGTGGTTGCAGGACCTCTGAAAGAGCAGCTGGTGCTCTTAGCCTCTGAGTCATCTCTCCAGCCCTTGGGTTATGTTCTTGATTTTTAAAAAGTTGTTAAAAGTGCCACCTGATTTCTTGAGGTCTACTAAGGAGCAGCAGGGCCTCAGTGCCTTTCGAGGCATGAGTAATTTCTCATTATCTTCCAAGAAACCCAGAAACTCTTGTGTTAAACAATCCAGAAGCTAAGAGTCCCATCCCTTTCGGATTTTATAGAGGTTGCATTATGTGGGCACAATTGGTTATGTCATTGGCCACTGGTGATCAGCTCAGCTCTCAGTCCCTCTCCTGTCCTCAGAGGAGACTTGGGGTAGGGATCAAAATTCCCACCCATCAATTGTGCTGGTATCTCTTAGGTGATCAGTCCCATCCTGGAACTACTGAGAGGCATCCATCCACCTGTCATTCATCAATGTATGAAAGACACTCAAGAGCTTTAAGGAACTGAGTGTTAAGAAACTTGGCTGAAGACCAAGGGTGTCTTTCACAATGCCACAGGAATGGAGGGATGATCGTACAATAGCTAGGAGCATGGGCTTCCTCTCTGAGACAATGGGACACTTGACAACCTAACTAGTGGTGTTCGCAGATGTCCCTGCCTATGCCAAAACTGTTGAGCTTGGGAAATGCCATCTTCCCACACACCCTCTTCAGCAGGTTAGTTTGTAGTCCAAGCTGGCCTTGAACTCACAGCTATCGTTTCTCACGCAAAGGCAGGGATTACAGGGGGGTGTCTTTGCACTCCGCAAATGATACACTTTGAAATGTGTTAGCTGACAGGTATGTGAGATGTAGTCCAATAAAATTAGAAAATTAGAAAGAAAATTAGAAAGAAAAATAGCCAGGCGTTGACTGCACATGGCTTTAATCCTAGAACTCAGGAGCAGAGGCAGGTAGATCCCTGAGTTCAAGGCTTGCCTGGTCTACAAATTGAGCTCAGGACAGGACAGGGAAACATAGAGAAACAACAACAACAACAAAAGAAAAGATAAATATAAACAAGATACAAAATTGAGAGTCATAAATTACTATACAAGAATCTATTAAATAATACACATGGATGCTTTCTAGGACTTGGGAGGCTGGGACTGAAGGTTCAGGCCAGCCTGGGTTACATAGGGTGTCTTGGGGGAAAGGACTGTTAACAAAATTGAAAGACAGAAGACCAAGAAGGAAATGTTTGTCCCATATGCCAAGAAGTACACCACCCTCCACGTGTGCCCACAGGGCAGTGCCACAGGAAATGGTCAGAGGACATGCACACAGGGAGGCCAAGGAAAGAGAGGTGCTGAGAGGGTGACAAAGCAGAGCCTCATCACCCTTATTATCAAGGTGTGACACATTCTAAGAGCACCTGATGAGAGGTGAAGTGGGTGGAGCCTGTGGGAGGGATATGACTTCCAGCACTGCTCCATGGAAGACAATTGGCAGACTCTGAAGTATCCCCAGTGTTTGCTGGACGCTGCTTCTGTAGATGTCTTTGTCCCCTGTCTAATCCAGTTAATGTCCACTGCTGTATGGTCAGGTTATGGCCATGTGAGGTGACTGATTTGCAAAATCAGAGATCTCAAGGCAAACTTTCGAGGGAGGGGCTGTCTAGGAGGCTGAAGTGCAGTTTGGGAATCTGAGGCCAGCGCTCTGAGTGTGGAGTGATCTTTAATGGTTTCTTCTGAGTACTCCATAAGTCCTTTGGGAAAGGCTTGAGTTAATCCACAATGACTGCTATGTTTACCTTCCTGGAAGCCCCCAGGAAAAGTTGCACTATGGTATTAAGGACTAGGGTGGCTCCAGGGACACTGAGCCTGTGGAGGGGTCCTTCCAGTCCCCTGGGGCCCTTCTAGAAACATCTCTTTGATGTCTGGTTGGTGAGTGCAAAGGGTGGGTACAGAGAAGATATCTACTGTCCCCTTTCAGGATGAAACTGTGAATGTCGATGCTCCATAGGTCCAGAGGCTGGTACACAGAGGCTCAGCACATCAGCATCCTTTTGGAAAGATCCTGGAGGGATAGAGCACAGTGGTCTCTTTCCAGAATACCATCCTCGATCCTGTCTGTGAGCTTACTGCCTTTTCAGTGTGGGAATATTTTAGAGCCACTCATCTGTTCTCCTGGATGCCCCTATGGAGGGGACAGAAGAGTCAGGGCGCAAGAAAAGATGAAGATACCTTTGGCCTTCCTGGAGTCAGCAGAGCCTGGCTGCAGGGGGAGCGGGGTATGGCTACCTGGGGAGAAAGGCATGTGGGTACTGTTCCCACAGTGGGACATTCTGGGTTGAAGTTGAGCACGGCCAATGTAACTCTGAGTAGCTGTAGGTGGGGTACAGGATTACAAATAGTCCCAGCATGACCAGCTCTCCTGAGGCCAGGGCATCGGTCCACAAGGCACAAGTACGCACAGGGTATGGATGGTCCTGGGAGATGATGTAAAAGAACAAAGGAAGAGCCACAGACAGGGAAGGCAGAGGCAGGGCTTTCCTGAACTTGAGAGAGCATCCATCCAGAGCTTCCTCCATAGCCTGTCCTGGGCTCAGGGTGGCAAGCGTGCATCCTTTCCCGGACATCCAGGGCCAGGTCTCTGCTGCTGTTCTCCATTACCTTGAGAGACAAAGACAGGAGTCAGTGCAGAGTCCCTGCTCACGGGCTTCTCCCCGTCCACCACATCAGTGCTGCAGTTACAGAGGGAAGGGGTCTAGACATGTTCTAGAGAAGATCTCCACTGCAGAGTCCCCGTGTGCCCAGAAAACAGTAGCTATGCAGTGTGAGAGGGGCTGAAAGGTGGAATCTGACACCTGAACCCAGCTCCAGCATGACTTCTCACAATGCCCTAGCATAGTAGCAGTGCTATAGAAATCCTCCATGGTCATCCTCTGAGCTCTAAGCCCAGACACACATATGGCCTGACCCCAGTCAAGCACTGAACTGATCCTGGTTATATACTAAGCCTTGGTTCTAATAATCATGCTTTATTCCTGGTTATACTCTGAGACCTGATCTTGTTCACACTTCAGGCCCTGACAATGGTCACACACTGAGTCCTGACCCTGATCCTGGTCATACTCTGAGTTTTGATTCCAGTCATATTCTGAGCCCTAATCCTGGTCATAAGCTGACCCCTGATCCTAGTAACACTCTGAGCCCTGATTCCCTTATACTCTGAGTCTTGATCAGGTTACACTCTGAGCCCTGACCCTAGTCACACACTAAGCTTTGATCCAAAGATTCCTGGAATTGAGAAGGTAAGGATGTAGACCTCTCAAAGCAGAGGCCTCCCAGACAGACCCAGCCCAGACCCTGGCTAGGCTACATTTCTCCCTGCCCCAAGATGGGAACTTCTCAGGTACAACTTGGGTGGGTGTAAACTGTAAGAGAGATAGTTAGGGTCCAGGTATACTCCAGAAGGTAAGGTAGAGTTGGAGGCCCTGGGCCCAAGGACAGGAAGGAGCTGAGCTGAGCTGGGTGTGGTGGAAAGATTGGGTTTGACTTAAGGACACACATGGGTATAAAGTGGGCTGTCTTAATCCAGTTAACTACAGCACATCTGTCCCCACAGCTATGTGATCATGGCCATCCATGGTGAATGATTTGCAAAAATCAGACAGGTTTGGGATGCCACCCAGCTTGCTAGGTGACCTTGTCTTAGTCAATTAATTTCTCAGAACCTAGTTTCTTTATCCACACTAAAATTAATTAGTGCTCTGTCCCTCCAGAACTGTCATGAGGAAAAACACAGTTGGCAGGCTGAGTGTCTGACTCATGCTAGGCTAGGAAAGTCCTGGGAAGCACAGTGGTTGGTCCAGAGCCTAGGCAAATGAGGACTGCCCATGCAGGGTGAAGCCAGACCCCAGTGGAGCTCCCGAGGGCAGAGGCAAAAATGGACATCCCTTGCTGTGGGGTAGCAAGAGCAAAGCCAGGATAGGAATGAAGTTTGGGTGCTGGACAAAGAGACACCTGGGAAGCCCAGCAACATCATGGTCTTTACTATGTGCCCCCACCCCTACATGTCTCAGCTGGGACAAGGTACTCTAGGGAGATGCCTGTGGGGAATCGAGTCATGCCAAGTGCTGTCAGGTCATGGGGATCCCTGTCATAGCATCCTGTCTGGGACTAGGACACCACACACACACACACACACACACACACACACAAAGAGAGAGAGAGAGAGAGAGAGAGAGAGAGAGAGACAGACAAACAGACAGACGGACAGACTTCCTTTCCTCCAACCCAGTGGCTCTCAGCCTTCCTGATTCTGCAACCTTTTAATACAGTTCCTCATTTTGTGGTGACCACAACCCATAAAATTATGCTTGTTGCTACTTCATAGCTGTAATTTTGCTACTGTTATAAATCATACTGTAAGCATTTTTCTAAAGACAGAGGATTGTCAAAGGGGTCTTGATCCACAGGTTGAGAATTGCTGTTCCAATCCCTTGATCTTCAGTGGAGGGAGGAAGGAAGAGGTGGAAGGGCCCAAGAAAGTCCTGCCTAAGATAAACCTATGAGCCATTTGAGACCAAGGTGTCCAGACAAGCCCAGAGTGGATGGACCTCTAGGAAACATGAAACAGTGTCCCCCAAAGCAACCCTGGGCCCTCCCCATCCCACCCTCCCTACAGAAACCTTCCTGTTGATCAATCAATTTCTGTCTTTGTTCCTTGGGCCTCTGAGCAAACTCTGGGCTGGTTGTCAGTGGCAATTTGGCACACCTCACCTTCCCCTGACCACTTCAGAGGAGCTGGGAGGGGCAAGATCATCTTGGAAAGATTCTATCCAAGAGCTGACCGGCCATAGCTCTGGAGATGGCCACGAGGTAAAGGGACTTTAAGATAGTTAGAAGAGTGCAGGAGATCCCAAGTCCCGTTGTCCCATTCTGTGCAGCCTGGAGACCCCTGACCTGTCCCAGAGGGAGGAATCTGGAAGATTCCCTTGATTAGGAGTTGCAGGGCGGTATGGAAGGGTCCCCAGTGGAAAACGAAAGAAGCCCCACATCCTATGGGGAGGAGAGGGGCCTGGGAAGGGTGGGATAGCAGCTTTGAGGGGTGGAGCTTGAACAGCCTGAGAGGGCTGGGTAGGGTCTGGGGGGTGGGGAGGCAGCCTAAAGAATGCCCTGGGGAATGGGGTGTTGGTGAGGAAGCAGGGCAGGCCCTCTAGAAATCTGATCCTTCTCTAATCTGCTTAGCCAACCGGTCAGACCACCGCTGTAGACATTTCGGCATCCCCACCAGGCAGGACTGAGCGACCATGCAGAGGACCTGGATGGTGCTGTTGGCACTGATACTGGGCACCTTTGGAGAGCTTGGTGAGCATGGGGGAGCATGGGAGCGACAGGGTTTGGGGTCTCCAGGACTGTCCTCAGAGAGAGTACCTCATGGGGGAGTTTCAGAGAGGGAGAAGGCAGATCTGGGACTGGCCAGGTGGGCAGATGCCAGCACCAAAGCCCTAGGTGCCAGCGGGGAGCCCCGGGATATTGGCATGTTTGCTAGTGAAAGCCTTTGAGCAGGAGAAGAGGGGAGATATCAGATGCTGGGGCAGATGGTCTGGGATTCTGTGTACAATGGAGACGTAGACGGGGCAAGGACACCCAGAAATGTCCAGAGATGGGGTGACCACTAGACTCTTGATTTAGGAGAACAAGTGGCTATATGATGTTGACACTCAGCCAGTTATGTGCTCAGCGGTGAGGACTCAAGCCAGGCTGTCCCACACATTTCTTGGATAGGTTGACTGGGCCAGAGGCAAAGGCCCTACCAGATCACTGTGGGTAGGTAGGTGACTTCTCTGTGTGTCTGGATTGCTTGGAGACAAGCCAGGCATAATGGGGCTTCTGGGATTGTGTCAGGGATGCTGGCAAGACAGAGTACAGTGCCTTTTAGCCAAGCTCAATACCTGCAGCCCTCCCCTCAGGGAGGACACCTTTACCAAGCTGGTACCTGTGAACTCCTAGGTGCAGCTCCCACCCAGTGCTTCAAGGACCTGCTTGCCTGAACCCAGGATAGGTGGCAATTCAGCAGAAGGGCAGTTGGCGATGAGGAAGTGCAAGGGCATCTGCCTTAACAATGTCTCCTTAAAACTGGCCTGTGGCCAGGCAGTGGTGGTGCACGCCTTTAATCCCAGTACTTGGGAGGCAAAGGCAGGCGGATTTCTGAGTTCGAGGACAGCCTGGTCTACAGAGTGAGTTCCAGGACAGTCAGGGCTACACAGAGAAACTCTGTCTCGAAAAAACAAACAAAAACAAAAAACAAAACAAAAAAACAAACAAACGAAAACCTGGCCTGTGGTTGTGGTATGCTCATGCATGTGCTAGTGCATGCTCACGAATGTGCGTGTGTGTGTGTGTGTGTGTGTGTGTGTGTGTGTGTGTGTGTGTGTGTTTTGATGGTCATTCCAAATCAGCTGTCCCCATCCTGGCCCCAGGATGAGCCCATTGTTCCAGGGGCACATTCTGTAAGACCCTGGTTCAATAGTTATGGTGTCTCCCCTGAGTGTGGTTAGTGGGCATCTGGTCTTTGGCTAGTGTTCTTGTCTCCTTAGACTAAGTCTCCATGGCAGAATCGGGCATTGGCCGCAGACATTTTGGGGTTTTGAGACAGGAAGGCCTGTTCATTGCCCTCTCTTCCCTCCTCTCCTAGCTCTGGCCTTACAGTGCTACACCTGTCGGGAACCTGTGAGGGCAGCCGACTGTGTCACCCCTACCCCCTGCCACATCAACGAAACCATGTGCAAGACCACGCTCTACTCCCAGGAGATTGGTCAGTAGGATCTGGGTGGGACAGAACTGGGATCCAGTGTCATAACCCCTCCAGACCACTGATTCCTGACCATCTGGGTCCCCACACAGCCTGCACCATCATTCCACCAATTCTGCCAAGTGACTTTCTGTCCTGGCCATCAGGCTCCCCCCCCTTTCCCTTCCCCCTCATCATGGGAGGCCCCTGCAGTTTTTCTGGAAGTCTTTGTAAAGGACTGGCTGTCTTACAACTTGGGTTTTACATTCTGTATTACATACAAATCCCCCCACAGACCAATTCAAGATGCCATAGGTGTCCCTTGTATGTCACAGGCATTCAGTGGTCCTGGTGAAAGGGGAATCTAGGCTAGTGGGATGTGTGACACCAGAGTGGGTGGCCCCTGGGCTTGGGGCACAGAGGCAGTAAAGGACTGGCCCTTCTAGTTGATACTTTGTGCATCCTACAGTGTTCCCTTTCCTGGGGGACTCCACGGTGACCAAGTCCTGTGCCAGCAAGTGTGAGCCTTCAGACGTGGATGGCATTGGGCTAACCAAGCCAGTGTCCTGCTGCAATTCTGACCTATGCAACGTGGATGGGGCACCCAGCCTGTGCAGTCCTGGCGGCCTGGTCCTTGCCCTGGCATTTGTCTTTCTCTTGGATGTCTTGTAAAGCCATGGCCATCTGGCTCCACCCCCTTGTCCCTGACAACCCAGTTCCCTAATACCTTGAAGAAGTACAATAGCCACCTGCATCAGTCTCCTGAGTCTCCTTTCTGGGTACTCATCTGTCTTGTGGGCAGAGAGAGGGGTCTCCTTGCTACAGCTCTGAATCCATCCCTATTTCTGTGAGTCTCTCCTGTCTCTTAAAATTTCATATTATAATCAAGGACAGTCACCAGGTTTGGGACATCCATGCAGATCAGGAGATTACTACCTTCTAGGTCTTAGGCCCTGTGAGGAGCCTGGTAAGTGGGCAGAGGCTGGGCCAGAGGAGAAGCTCACTGGGTAAGGCTCCTCTCTCCTGCTGGAACCCGCCTCTCACCATCACAGATGCAGGCTGTGTGGGGACCTGCATATGGCTTGGCTGACCCTCTGGTCCCAGACGAGGGGGCCATGACCAAGTGCTGTTAAGAACACCCCATACCCAGAGGAGACTGAAGACCTAAGAGGTTTCCTGTCCTTGGGACTTGGGAGTCCCCATCTTTGTTTCCTGTGGGGCTCTTCTGTCCTGGACCAGCTTCTGAGGACAGGGCTCCTACAGTCTAGTGAGATCCACCAAGAGTCTTAGGGTACAACTAGTCCCGGGCATTACTACTCTTTGTCTGGAGGACACTAAAGGGAGAACAGGGACAGACTTCCAGAATGGGGATAACCAATATCTACGATTCTTCTGGTAGCTTGGGTACCCGCATCTCGGGAATGTGACTCTAAGTTCTGACTTGTCAGTGAGGGCATGGTCCCATCATCATCTTGAACTTCCTCACTCAGTTCCTCCTGGTCACCCTCTCTTACTTCCCTTCCAACCTTGTGTCTTCGGT